>ML265041.1:0-55583 GCA_005239495.1 Nicotiana undulata | reverse complement strand
GATCACCCATAACCCCACGAGTTAGAATATATAATTTGTTTTAAGATTCGACCCCAAATTGAGGTTGAATCACCCAAAATTCCCAAAAACCTAACTCTACCCAAAATCCCTAATTTCTACTTTGATTCCATGTTTTTAGGCCTAGAATCTAGTGATTAGTTGATGAAAGTAAGAGGAAATGATATCAAGAATACTTACCTATGGATCTATGGAGGAAAAGTTCTTCAAAATTCGCCTAGGTGGGTTGGGGAAGAAGAAGAGTTGTGAAAAATGGGAGAAATCCCGAAATAGTTCTATTTTTGGGTTATTAAAATCACAGGAGGGATTTACCCTTATGCGTTCGCGGAGCCAGGGCCGCGTTCGCGTAGGTCTGACTCCCTAACCTTCCGCGTTCGCGAGCCTCTGCCCGCGTTCGCGAAGAACAAACCTACCTGACCCCAGACCCCACCCTATAACACTACGCGTTCGCGAGAGGGGCGTCGCGTTCGCGTAGAGCAGTACCCCCCATAGCTCCGCGTTCACGACCGTACCCCTGCGTTCGCGTAGAACAAAACTCAAGCCACACTATTTACCCTTCGCGTTCGCGAGCCCTTGGCCGCGTTCGCGAAGGGTATTACACCAGACATCAGAAACAGGCCAAGAACACCAGATTTTTCCTTCTTTTCACGCCCCGTTAGCTACTTGAAACTCACCCGAGCCCTCGGGTCTCAAAACCAAACACACACACGACTCCCAAAACATCCTACGGACTTATTCAAGCATTTAAATAACCATAATATCATCAAAATCATCGAATCAAACCTCAAAACTCTTAGAATTTTCTTAAAACTTCAGAAAGCTTAACTTTTCCAATTTTAATCCGAAACACGTCATTTCAAGTCCGTTTTACACCAAATTTCACAGATAAGACAAATAACATATAATAAACCTGTTCCGGGCTCCGGAACAATAATACGGACCCGGTAACACGGTTTTCACATAAATATTCCTTTTTTAAAATCCTTTATTATTTTCAAAAAACAATTTTCTATTAAAATTCATTTCTCGCGCTTGGGACCTCGAAATTCGATTCCGGGCATACGCCCAAGTCCCATATTTTCCTACGGACCCTCCGGGACCGTCACATCACGGGTTCGGGTCTGTTTACCAAAAATGTTGACCAAAGTCAACTTTATTCATTTAATTATCATAAAATTCCATTTTCATCAAATTTCAACATAAGGACTTCCCGGCTACACGCCTGGGTTGCGCACGCATATCGAGGTGAGATTAACGGAGGCTTTTGGGGCCTCAGAACACAGATTTAGCTAGGATTACTTAGGATGACCTTTTGGGTCATCACAATACCGTTATCTGACTCACTCAATTCCACGTAATCAACTTCCAAGATATTTTGGATAACAATTGGTTGTTTTTCTACTAACTATTACTTTATGAAACTATATTAACTAAGAGCTAACTAAAAATGGGTTGTTAATAATAATGAGAATGATCTAAGGTTATGATTTCCCCTATTGTTAGAATACCTTCCTGCTACGTTTCATATAAATTCACCTAATCTTCTCTATCGATCATGATCACTCTTACTACCGTAAATCTAATTACGACAATTTACTAGACATACTCTCCCGAGTTACGCTACCTGGCTTTAATTACAGCTCACTTAGATCGCACACAAGGCTTTGTTATCCCTAATACCACCTTTAAACCCTTGGTTATTGATTCCTCACATATGTCAGAAGTGATGTTGTTCAACAATTACCTAAATATGCACTCTCTCCCGAGTAATACATACTAAATAGGCACAGCTAATTGAGGATCCTTTCAATTAACTACAACAAGAACGTAGTTGAACAAATAGAGATTAAATTTTGGAAAATCTATGTTAACATAGCAAGATTTTCATCCTTCAAAAGGTTCCATCAAAAACTTAGACTAAATGTTTAGCTACTCATGATAAATCAAAATAACGCCATAACATAATTCATGATTCACAATAATGAGAAAAGAAAGAAGAATGAAAAACTCTAATGGTGTCTTGATCTTCTCACACTTGTTCTTACCTCCAATTGAGTCTAAAAATAAGCTTCACCCTTAACTTGGACGAGTTTTTGAGTTTATATAGGGTTAGGATAAGTTTTCAACGATTTACACTTTGATCCCTCAAATTATTGGCAATCTCCAGCTCGAGCGCGGTCGTTTTAAATTACCTAATCATCACTAGGTAACTTCCCAACTCCTCATACCAAGAATAATTCATACTGGTAGACTACCTCAACGTAACATCCTAACCTCAAGAGTGGACTCTCTCTCTAGCCACGTAATGTCCCTAACCGTCTCTCCTACTCTTAATCAGAGGTCCGGACTTACCTTCCTTTCATGAGTCAAGTGCCCACTCACCACAAAAAGACTTAAGTCATAGTCATTATAATTCACACACTGAGGACTTCAAACAAGTAAGATTTCACTCACCCTCAGAAAGAAATTCTTATGCCATAGAAAAAGCACCATAGGCTTGCCCTTAGTGTAATGCTCAACTAATCGAGCTCCTTTGGTCTAGAATCAAGTAGGACTTTATTTGATTGTAATGGTTGCTGCGGGACAGGTAGGATATATATGGATATAAGAGTGGCTAAACCTCCATAAGCACTTTAATATTTTTTTTTTCACATTTGAGCCCATACTTTTGTCAAACCATTATTCCACCTTTTCATCATTGTGTTATACCCCTTACTTCTTTAAGCACACTTTGTCAAAAGCCACCACCATTTGAGACTTATTCTTTAAAATTATACAAGTCTCTTATTTTTTTTCTTTTTTCTTTTCAGTTCCGGTGGCTTCTAGTATTAATTATCACACCGTGCACCTTTATCCATATTCTCTTAGTTCCACTCAGCCAAACCAACCACCTCACACTTTAACTTTTCCATATTCATCACAATTCAAGTGCTTCTACAAGGTGATAGGGTTTTGAAAAGATAAACAATTTAAAAAGTGGGTAAGGCTTGTAATGTGATTGCCAAAGAAAACAAGATTACAGGCTCAAAGAGGATAACTATGGTATATACAATCAGGTGGGTAGAAACATATATAGATAGGCTCAACAAAGAAACGCCTATATCACCTTCTAGACCAATTAAGGCTACCATTTCTCTTCGAACACACACAGGGCAAGTTCTAGGCATTGAATGTTAGCACAGAATACTCAAAGTCTCACTCACACATGGCACGTGACTCAGTTCAGTTCGGATCATCATACACTCTGCTCAAGGTACTTAAGCCAAGTCAAGAACACACAATTTAAGGCCTTCTTGCTAAAGTCTACTAATGAGCCTAAGTGTCACACTAAAGCAATCTATATTCAAGGTACCATGGTAAATGATCCTATTTCTATTTACACCCGGTTCAAATGGAAACCCTTGGAAAAGAACTGTGGTTTAAAGAAAAACCAAGGGGGAGTTGATACACTACCTAACAAAAGAAAATCTTTTTTTTTTGTTCGACTTAAGTCCCTCAAGAGACCCGTCGAGAGGTGTCCATCTTTGGGCCAAGTCGAAGTTAATTAAAAACAACCAAAATACCAAACAAATATATACAATAGTACAACAACAACAACCATTCCCTACCCCACACTTAAAGATTTGGCATGTCCCCAAGTCAAAGAAGTTAAAGCAAGGTAAGGTAGGGGGGCTTCCCTGGTGCTCAGTCCTGATCGGAGACGGTGCCAAGATCAAGGTGACATGCTCGTCCTAGCGCCCGTAGCCAGTCCATGATCTTCTTCTCTAACCTAGCACTTTGAGTAGCCAAAGTGTCAACTCTAGCACCCAAGTCATTGACCGAAGTGCGTAGTCCAGCCATATCCTGCTCCAAGGCTGTCATTCGGGTACCCCGGTGGGCCTGTGATTGGCCCGCCTCATAAGCAATCTGCACCGGTGGGGAGGCGGCATGCATAGCCCTCTCATCATCATCATTGGCATCATCATCATCTTCATCATCCGCCACAACCTGCTCTTTCCCAATTATGATTTTCCAACCCTGAATGGGATTTTAATGGCACCTTCCCATCTACTATGGGATTCTCAGGAAGCGACACAACCTGGTGACCAGAGAAGGGAAATAGAACCCATACTTTGTCTCCTTGCAGCGAATGAGCTTTTCATCCTGAATGAGCCGGGTCACATCGAAATCATGGTGGTTCATGAAACACCAAATCGTCGATGCTCTAGGCGCATTAACATCCATAGTATTGCTGGATGACAGCAGTCGGTTGTTGATGATCGTCAGCCAACACTTAGCTTCCCAAGTGAGAGATTGGGAGTTCAGGGTCATTCGAGGCTTTAGCCATATTGGATCCCGGCCAGCCACACAGATTGTTTGAACGAAGAGGTTTCACATGACAGGCGGCTACTGATAATCTTGGTAATAGTTTGTCTCTCCAGTGAAGACCGACAACCTATACACTCGGCGGATGGCCTCAAGAGACGCATTCACCCTGGTGTTTCGTACAGTGACAACCCTATCAACATGGTCCGGGCAATTAGCATAGAACTCATGTACCATCATTACATTGCTCTCTTCCGGTTCATCAAAGAAGATGTCCAGCTGACATCTTCTCAATTTTTCATAGATATTTGGGCATTCAACTCGCAAGGCAGTCCGGTCAATGTGTACTTCAGGTACCAGCTTCTTGGATGTCTTTGCATTAAATCTATCTTGAGCCTCTTTGGAGACAATCGGGCACTGTCAAACTGGCTCGAACTAGCCTGAGCTCGAGCTCTGGACGAACCTCCTGGCCCACTGGCGGGGGAACCCGTGGCACGTCTCTTTCTTGATTGATGCATTGTACCTGACAAAACAAGGGCTACTATTAGTGAGGGTTTGAGTTGTGTGACCCCCGGGTGGTTACTCGGACTTCACCACCACCATGGTCACATTAGCAATTACAGCAATGGGGCAATTTCACAAGCACCTAGTGTGCAAGAAACTATGATTTAATACAATTAGCCCACGGAAGTACAAAGCCTTCCCCAAATCAACCACAATAGCTACACAAACTTCACCCCACCACAATTAACTTCACACAACAACATCATGCTCTTTTCTACCATATTCTACACATTACCAACTAAAAAGAAGAAAAGAAACCAAGAATTTTACTCTAGATACTACAACAAATCTAAAATTAAAATTGCAAAACAGAAGGAAAGAAGACGAGAGAAGGAAATCATGACATACTTGAGACTTGTAGAGTTGAGAAAGGGGAAAAAGGGGAGAAATTCAAAGTGGAAGGGAGATTAGGGAGGAGGAGAGGCGGAGGTGGGGGTTTGGGAGAGAGGAGGGGGTTTGTGAGAAGGGAGGAGAGGGTTAGAGTAAGAAGGGAATTGGGGGAAGTGGGGGGCGGGTAGGGGGTAGGTTTATTTTTAATGGGTTTAGAATACGAGAGAAAAAAAATTATAACTTACCTGGCGACCTGGGCAGAATTACAGCGTTCCATCGCGCCCGGTTCGCGATCGGACCGCGGTCGCGGTGAAAGAGAACAGAATGTACTTAAATCATCGCGACCAGACCGCGTCCCGATCGCGATCGCGGTGCTGGGGGCAGAATATGTTGATTCCACAACAGTCCCAACGCGTTCCAATCGCGGTCGCGGTGACGGACCTCCAAACTATTTTTGTTTTTATCAAGTTTTTACCTTTCCAGAGTTGGTTCTTGACCCCGACTTCTCCCAATATGCACCAATCTTGCCCTGTACACGAATAAATGGGTTAGTATCATCCACATCAAGTACAACAACAAAGCAAAAAGAAAAACAAAAGAAAACATGGGTTGCCTCCCAAGAAGCGCTTGATTTAACGTCGCGGCACGATGGGTACAACAATTCAATGGGTTGCCTCCCATGCAGTGCCTGATTTAACGTCGCGGCACGACGCAGATGAGCGCATTTAAGGTTCGCTCGACCTTTGGGGCTCAGTCAAATGGATCACTGACACTTTCGTTACTTCATCCATGCCCACATATGGTTTCAATTTGTGCCCATTGACTCTAAACGTGCGAGAGTCTTTCTCTGAGGCAATATCTATAGCACCTGAAGGGAGTTGTCACGCCCCAAAATCGAGGGACACGACCGACGCTCGACCGGAGAGCCCCAGTCAAGCGGACCTGGATTCCCTTTTCCATCCCACGTATTACCCCGTGATTCCAATGTACATTATTCAATTATAATTTAAACACATTCTTACAACCTGGAATTAAATTCTAGATTTCTGTCATTACCCACATGTGGTACAATACTTACAAAATATACATAACATACATGTTTACTTTACGTGGTCTACAAGTTATACTGCCCAAAATACATATGTACATAACTCACATTTCCTGTCTACGGATCCTCTAAGAGTACAAAGGAGTTATATAATCCGGTAACAAGGCTCTGGCTATACCTTACACAAATACCAAAATGAAAATCCGGAAGAAGAGGTGGCATGAACCACACAGGGCCCCGAGAGGAAAGGGGCTCACCAGAACAGCTGATGGGACGTAGAGGAGGCACTACTGTTGGTGGAATGGAGTACCTACTATAGAACCACCTACAATCATCACAAGAATGTAGCGCCCCCGGCAAAAAGGACGTCAGTACATTTGAATTGTACTGGTATGTATGAACAAACTTTACTCTAAGTAAACTCAACAATGCACAGGAAAGAGATAAACAGAGAGTCACACAATCACAGCACAAAGATACAGAAAGAAACACAATGGAAATTCCACAATTCTCACTTCATCACAATCACAATCACAATTCCACCCTTATCCCTTCTCAACATTCCACCCTTATTTCATCTGTTGCGGCGCGCAACCCGATTCCACCTGACAATCACAATCATTTCTTATGTTTCTGTTGCGGCGTGCAACCCGATCCCACCGGACAATCACATCTCACCCTTATCACTTCTCACACATCACCTTTATCCCTCATGTTGCAGCGCGCAACCCGATCCAACAAGACAATCATATCTCATATCAACAATGACAGTTCACAATTCAATCACAGAACATTTCAGCAATAGGATTATAGCTTCTTTACAACCCACAATACGTATAAAAAAATCGTGCCACAATAAACCTTACCAAACAGTGAATCATATACGATATTGCCACAACCGTTTAGTTCAATTACATCACACCACAACTTCTTTTCGTTACTTGT
Organism: Nicotiana undulata; assembly: GCA_005239495.1. Lineage (NCBI taxonomy): Eukaryota > Viridiplantae > Streptophyta > Magnoliopsida > Solanales > Solanaceae > Nicotiana > Nicotiana undulata. The sequence goes on along the minus strand of ML265041.1, from coordinate 48,373 downwards.
TACACATCCTTTAGCATATACATTCATACTCTTGGATTCATTAACCTACTAGCATCATTTCACATAGCATGGTAGTGTGGTGATCAACTAAAGACAGACAAGGAATACACTTCACGCTTCAACACAATTTGAACAACCATTTGCACATATTCACACCAATACACGTACCGTATGCTCGGAAACCACAAAGCGATTTTACAAAGATTAAAGTTAGCCATACATAGCTGGAGTCGAGTTTCCCTTTTTAATTTCTATCACAATTCACCGGATTGTCGGGAACCGTCAATATATTCCACAATGTGACCTATTTCACTTAGGATTAGGAACCTCGAATTCAATTAAGCATTTCATCAAAACTATGCGATCCCTTAGGTTACTAACCCTTTTTTGTGCATAATTACCCAAGTTCGTTTCCCCCATTACTAGGTTACGGAGTTACATTCACATGCATGCAAGGTTTCATCTTTCATTTTTCAAAACCAACCCATGAGTGCTTTATTCCCATCCCAAATCTGAGAAATTGGGAGAATTAGAGTGAAGGCTTACCTTTTAGCGAAGAAGATGACTGATTACTCGATAATATCCGGGCTTGAGTGATTTTGGAAAATCAATTTGAGTGATGTTGGAACCTTCTCTCTCAAGAACTCTCTTTTTCTTCTCTCTATCTTGTTTAGAATCCAGTTAAAATGAAAGGGGGTAGGGGTTAAATGAAGCTGGGGTCGGGTATAAAAGTTTGGAAAATTAAAAGCCCGTGTCAAATATGCGGTCAGGAATGCGATCGCATTCCTGACATGTGGTCCGCAGAGCTGACCGCAGAATGGCCCCAGGTGGGCCAAAATTTGGAAACAATCTGCCCAGGTATGCGACCACTATGCGGTCCGCATACTCGTTATGCGATCGCATAACACCCCTCCCCAAAAATCAAAGGCAATAATGCGACAACTATGCAGTCCGCAGAATCGAAATGCGGTCGCAGATTGGACCGCATAGTTGTCCTTCAGTTGGGCAGTGATTCTTTAACTCCCATGGTACTTTTTGTTCAAATGAGGTCCGTTTTAGCAATTTCCACAGTAAAAACAACTCAGGGACTCGTTCGGGCATTATTTTAAGCAAGAAATATTACGGGTCTTTACAGGAGCACTTCAACCACACAAAATGGTCCAGACCATCGTGACTTGAGTTTACCCGGATATTGCCTTAATTTTGAATTATAAATCAATGCCATATCTCTGGGTTTGAAATTCCGCTCAATAATGTTCTTGTCGTGCAACCTCTTTATTCTATCTTTGTATAACCTTGTGCTCTCAAAAGCAAGATAGCGGAAGTCATCCAGTTCATGCAATTCCGTGACTCTATTCGTCCCCGCAGCCTCCATGTCTAGATTCAACTGTCTCAGCACCCACCAAGCTCTATGTTCTAACTCCACTGGCAAGTGACAGGCCTTCCCAAACACCAACTTGTATGGCGACATGCCATTTGGTGTTTTGAAGGCAGTTTTATAGGCCTAGAGTGCATCATCTAAATTTTTCGCCCAGTCTGTTCTTGTGGCATTCACAGTTTTGGTTAACACACTCTTTATCTCCCTGTTTGACACTTTGACCTGCCCACTGGTCTGAGGATGGTATGGAGTTGCCACCTTGTGGCGCACATCGTACTTCTCCAGCAATTTCTCAAAGGCTCGATTGCAAAAATGTGTGCCCCCGTCACTAATTATGGCCCTCGGGGTGCCGAAACGGGTGAATATGTTCTTCTTCAAAAACTCAATCACCACCCTTGCATCATTGGTGGGGAGTGCTACAGCTTCCACCCATTTGGACACATATTCTACAGCAACAAGTATGTACTTATTGCCATATGAACTGACGAAGGGGCCCATGAAGTCTATTCCGCAAACATCGAACACTTCAACCTCTTGAATTGAGTTCATGGGCATCTCATGGCGGCGAGAAATGTTCCTAGTTCGCTGGCATTCATCACAGCCCTTGACCCATAGATGTGCATCATTAAACATAGTTGGCCAGTAGAAACGTGCTTCTAGAACTTTCGCAGTCGTCCTGACTCCTCCAAAATGTCTGGCATATGCCGATGCGTGACATGCCTGCAAAAGAGAAGATTGATCTATCTCGGGGACACACCTCCGGATCATATTGTCAACACAAATCCGAAGTAGATAAGGTTCATCCCAGTAATACATGCGGAAATCCCGGTAAAACCTTTTCTTTTATACAGAGGAAAGGTCATAGGGAACTATACCGCTTGTCAGGTAGTTTGCAATGTCTGCATACCATGGCACTTCCTCAAGGCTTGTGGCGAGTAGCTGCTCTTCTGGAAAGGTTTCCAGAATATCCTCTACCTCAACTGCTTTGTCAGCTCCTTCCAGTCACGATAAGTGATCAGCGACTTGATTTTTCGTGCCCTTACGGTCACGAATTTCCAAGTCGAACTCTTGCAGCAGCACCCAACGAATCAGGCGTGGTTTGGACTCTTTCTTTTTTATCAGGTACTTGAGAGAAACATGATCAGTATAGACAATTAATTTAGAGCCAATCAGGTACGATCTGAACTTATCAAACGCGAACACTACTGTCAGCATCTCCTTTTCAGTCACAGTGTAGTTCAGCTGGGCTCCACTCAACGTTCTACTTGCTTAGTAAATTGGGTGCATGATTTTATATTTCCCTTGTCCTAGCATTGATCCCACTGCATAGTCACTTGCATCACACATTATCTCGAATGATTGCTCCCAGTCGGGGGCAACAATGATGGGTGTTGTGACAGGTCACTTCTTCAATTCCTCGAATGCTACCCTGCAATCATCAGAAAACACGAAAGGGTGATCTTTTTCTAGTAATTTACACAGAGGGTTAGCAATTTTGGAAAAGTCTTTTATGAATATCCGGTAAAAACCGGCATGCCCGAAGAAGCTCTTGATTGCTTTGACGGATTTGGGTGGTGGAAGCTTTGCTATCACATCAACTTTCGCACGATCCACCTCAATGCCCTTGCTTGATACCAAGTGTCCCAATATTATACCCTCTTGTACCATGAAATGGAATTTTTCCCAATTAAGTACCAGGTTAGTCTTGATGCACCTTTTCAACACACTGGTCAGATTCCTAAGGCACTCATCAAATGAATTTTCCACCACTGAGAAATCATCCATGAAAACCTCCATTATATCTTCCATCATGTCTGTGAATATGGCCATCATGCACCTTTGGAATGTGGCAGGTGTGTTGCATAGGCCAAATGACATCCTCCGAAAGGCAAAAATCCCATAAGGGCAGGTGAATGAGGTCTTTTCTCTGTCCTCTAGTGCAACGGAAATCTGATTGTACCCTGAGTACCCATCCAGAAAACAAAAATGGGACCTCCCTGCCAGTCTGTCGAGCATTTGATGGATGAAAGGAAGTGGGAAGTGGTCTTTCCCGGTGGCCAAGTTTATTTTCCTATAATCCATGCAAATTCTCCAGCCTGTGACGGTTCGTGTAGAGATCAGTTCATTTTTATCATTTTTCAGCACCGTCATTCCACCCTTCTTAGGAACACATTGCACTGGGCTAACCCAGTTGCTGTCAGAGATGGAGAAGATGATTCCCGCATCTAACCACTTAATGATTGCTTTCTTCGCCACTTCCTTCATATTGAGGTTCAACCTTCTTTGGTGTTCTTTGGAAGGTTTGTTCCCATCTTCCAGCAGAATTTTATGCATACAAAAAGCCGAGTTGATCCCCTTAATATCTGCCATGGTCCACCCGATAGCAGTCTTGCACTCTGTCAGTACCTGCAAAAGTTGTTCTGCCTACACATCTAACAAACTAGATGAGATAATAACATGTAATGTGGAGTTAGGTCCTACGAATGCATACCTGAAATGGGCGAGTAGTGGCTTCAACTCCAACTTTGGTGGTTCTTCTACAGATGGCTTGGCTGGAGGAGTTTCCCTTTTCTCTAAGTGCAGGGGCTCAAATTCGAGTGGTCTCTTCCAAAAACCTTTGCGCTCAAGAGAAAGTACCCATTCCGCCAATTCTTCACCGTTAACCTCATCTTAATTCATGAGACATGCAGCAAGAGGATCCTCAATGTTCAAGGTCTCATCATCCTCTTCCAGGATCACATCCACGGCATCAAGTGAAGAACAATTGGCGAATTCACTTGGTCGCCTCATAGATTTCTGCACGTTGAATGTTATCTCTTCATTATTTAACCTCATCTTGAGCTCTCCAGTTTCGCAGTCAATTAGAGCTCGCCCCGTGGACAAGAATGGCCTTCCCAAAATTATGGGAATTTCTTCATCCACCCTACAATCCAGAATTACAAAATCTGCAGGGAACAAAAATTTCCCTACCTGCACCAACACGTCATCAAGAATACCTGAGGGCCTCTTTACAGTCCTGTCAGCCAGCTACAACAACATAGACGTGGGTCTAGCTCATCCAATTCCCAGCCTCTTATAGATAGCCAGGGGCATAAGATTTATGCTTGCCCCCAAATCACATAGTGCCTTGGCAAAAGCAAAGTTATCTATGGTGCAAGGAATTGTGAAACTCCCTGGATCAGACAACTTTGCAGCAACGGGTCTTGTTACAACAACACTGCAGGTCTGAGTTAGAGTCACTGTGGCCAAGTCTTGGAAGTCGAACTTGCGGGACATCAAGTCCTTCATCATTTTTGCATATCCAGGCATCTCCTTTAAAGGAGGAATCAATGGAATATTTACCTGAATTTGTTTCAACATTTCCAAGAACTTCTTGTATTGCTCATCTTTTTTATATTTGGCCAGTCTCTATGGGAATGGTGTTGGAGGTCGCTTCTTCCCTGTGATTTGGGCTTTCTCTTTTTCAAGCACTGCCTCCAATACCGGTTCCTGTGTTGTCTCAGCTTCTTTCTCAGCCTCACTCTGTTTGTTGGCATCTTCCTAGGTAGGCTGCACTGTCATCTCAGTCAATCCTGCTGAATCATCTAGCTCAATGGGAACTAGCACAAGCGTCTCAGCAGGTCTGCTTTCTCGATCCCTCTCTTGCTCCTAGTCTAGGTCTCTACCATTACGTAGACTCACTGCCATCAGCTGCTTCGAGCCCTGATCTTTTGGATTTACTTGAGTCTCTGGAGGTAATGTCCCATGAGGACATTTATTCAGCGACATCGAAATCTTACACATTTGAACCTCAATATTCTTTATAGTTGACTCGTGTGCATCTACTCTTTCACTTATTTTCACATTAGACCCAATCACCTAGTGCATCATTGCCTCGAGCCTAGAAAACTCGTCTTCTTGTCTCTCATTATGTTGTTGTTAAGGTGGATGATAACCATGCTGCTGATTCTGGTTGTTGTAGCCTTGTGGCCTTTGGTAAGGCGCTATATTACCCTGTGGTCGCATGGCCCCCATATTACCATTATTATGTTGCTGCGAGGCTGGCATGTATTGCTGATTTTGCTGACCCCAATTCTGACCACCTGGTCTCTGTCCCTCATAGTTGGACACATAATTCATGTTCTCAGGATAGTGTTGGTGATCACCCTCATCACTCCACTGGCTACCAAATGGCTGACTAATGCAAGATATACATAAGCCCCCATTGGTTGTATCAACTATGTGCACCTATTGTTTCTGACCTGACTCTTCCACCTTTTTGGTGAGGATGCTCATTTGTGTCATTAATGTGGCCATATTTTCAGCAAGAAAGTTAGTTGGATCTAATTCCACAGAGTGGACCACGGGAGTGATGGATGCGTTTCTGGTTGTCCATCCTGAGTTCTGGGCCATCTTTTCGAGTAAGATTTTGCTCTCTCTGAACGTTTTTCTCAGGAATTCTCCACCAGCTGAAGCATCAACATTAGCCTTTACACTATTTGCGAGACCTATGTAAAACCTCCACCCCAACATCTACTCAGGAATACCATGGTGTGGACACTCCACCAACAACCCTTTGAATCTTTGCCACATCTCTTGTAGTGTCTCTGCTGGTTTCTGTCTGAAGCTCAAGATCTCATCAATTTGCTGAGCAGTCTTGTTGGGTAATTGATGGGGAGTGAATTTAGCCAAGTCTAGGCTGCTCCTGTCACAGATAATGGAAACAACAACAACTTTATTACTTCCGGAGTCATGTTGTGTTGCCTTTGTGTTTAGCAGATTGACAGGAAATTCTTCAAGTGTTGTTGAGGATCTTCAATGTATGACCCCGAGAATAGTCCCTTGTTTTGCAACAAATGCAGTATATTATTTGTGATTTGAAATGAATCCTCATGTATCTGCGGTACTACAATCGATGTGGCCAAGTTGTCTACTGTGGGTTGTGCCCAATCATATAAAGCAGCCTCTGGCATAAGAGGCTCCACTACCAGCTCATTTGGGTCCTCCACATCATCCCCATTATTTCTGTTGTTCACCATGTCTGGTTCAAGTTGTTCAGTTGAGTTTTGTTGTTTGCTTTTCCGCTTTTCCCGATTCAAGGCCTTGAAAACTTTCTCGGGATCTGATCATGCTTCAAACACTTCACCAGTTCTTGATGCGTTTCTAGGCATGCACCTGTAACAACCAAGTTTGCAAACGTTAAAATTTCAATGTATTATAATGAAAGTGAAGAAAATTGACTACACTAAGAATTTTTGCACTTCTTTCAACTATAATTGATAACACCGTTAATTCCCCGGCAACGACGCCAAAATTTGATCACGCCTAACTATGCCTTGCAAAAAGGACAAAATGATTGTTGTCAATATATTCGGGATATTAAGTCTAGAGTCGAATCCCACAGGGAATTAACCTACCAATTACCGTTATCAGACTCATTCAATTCCACGTAATCAACTTCCAAGATATTTCAGATAACAATTGGTTGTTTTCCTACTAACTATAACTTAATGAAACTATATTAACTAAGAGCTAACTAAAAATGGGTTGTTATCAATAATGAGAATGATCTAAGGTTATGATTTCCCTTATTGTTAGAATCCCTTCCTGATATGTTTCATATAAATTCGCCTAATCTTCTCTATCGATCATGAGCACTCTTACTACCGTAAATCTATCTTCGACTATTTACTAGACATACTCTCCCGAGTTACGCTACCTGGCTTTAATTACAGCTCACTTAGATCGCACACAATGTTTCTTTATCCCTAATCCCACCTTTAAACCCTTGGTTATTGATTCCTCACATACGTCGGGAGTGATGTTGTTCAATAATTACCTAAATATGCACTCTCTCCTGAGTAATACATACTAAATAGGCACAACTAATTGAGGATCCTTTCAATTAACTACAACAAGAACGTAGTTGAACAAATAGAGATTGAATTTTGGCAAATCTATGTTAACATAGCAAGATTTTCATCCTTCAAAAGGTTCCATCAAAACCTTAGACTAAATGTTTAGCTACTCATGATAAATCAAAATAACGCCATAACATAATTCATGATTCACAAATAATGAGAAAAGAAAGAAGAATGAAAAACTCTAAGGGTGTCTTGATCTTCTCACACTTGTTCTTGCCTCCAATTGAGTCTAAAAACAAGCTTAACCCTTAACTTGGACAAGTTTTTGAGTTTATATAGGGTTAGAATAAGTTTCCAGCGATTTACACTTTGATCCCTCAAATTATTGGCAATCTCCAGCTTGACCGCGGTCGCGGTGCCAACCGCGGTCGTTTTAAGCTATTCTGTTTTTCGCTTACTTCCACCGCGTTCCAGCTGCATCCCGACCGCGATCGGGGTGGACTATTTCCCAGTTTTTCTTCGCCTTTTCTTGCTCGTTTTCATCCGGGTGCTTTTCGATTGGCCTTGTATCTTTATAATTGCCCCCAGAACACTCTATATCATCCTCCTAACTCAGAGTAGCTCCTGCAAAGCATAAAATCCTCAATTGGAGCATTTTGTTATCATTTAACATTTAAAACATCAATAAAGTATGGTTACCTTAGAGCATAAATAGAATCTACATTGCAAAATATAGACTACTATCAATTATCTACTCTTTATCCTACAATTTGAAAGTGATTTCGTATATAATATTGACTAATGGCACCACTTTGAATAAAACACTTCCTGATCTGTCAAAACTTGAGCCTTTAGATGGAAATAATTATAAGCGTTGGTCCCAGAAACTTTTAATTTTCTTTGAATAATTAGAAGTTGGTTATGTTTTGTTTAACGATCCTCCTACTGATATTGTTGCTGATAGTTCTAATGATGCTAATATTATTGTTGTTGATGCTTCTGCTAAGAATAAATTTCAAAAGGATAATAAAATAGTGAGAGGGAATCTGCTTAACCATATGACTAACCCTCTATTTGATTTGCTTATAAATTATAAATCTGCTAAAGTCATATGGGACAGTTAAGAGAAGAAATATGGTGCTGATGACGCGGGGAAAAAGTATGTCGTTGGAAAGTGGATCAAGTTTCAGATGGTTGGTGATAAGCCAATCATGGAACAGGTCCACGAGTATGAGAACTTTACTGTTGATGTTTTGAACGAGGGCATGGAGATGTGTGAGATTCTTCAAGCTAATATTTTGCTTGAAAAGTTTCCACCTTCCTGGAGTGATTACAGGAATCAACTGAAACACAAGAAGAAAAACTTAACTCTTCAAGAACTAATCAGTCGCATGAGGACTGAGGAAGAAAACCGTCTCAAAGATGAGGATTCTGAACGGCTTAAGGATAAGATGAAATCTCTCTCTCTTAATTCTTCAAAAGCTAAACTTGTGGAATCTTCTAGTACTTTTGTGAAAGATAGGTTTAAAGTAAAACAGAAGAAAGGCCATAAGAAAGGACATGTGAAGAAGCAGAATTACTTCAATAAGCCGGAGGTCCATATTCAAAAGTCGAAAGGACCTTGCTATGTCTGCGGCAAAATTGGTCATAAGGCTTTTCAGTACAATCAGAGACAAGGAGCTCAAAGAATGGAAGAAAAGCTCCAGTCCAAGCTAACCTTACTGAGGGTGGTGATGTCATTGCTGATGTGGTTGTTGAGGCAAACATGGTGGCTAACAAGACTGACTGGATATTGGACACAGGCGCTTCAAGGCACCTTTGCACCAACAAGGAGTTGTTTCACGACTTTGAGGAATCTGCTGATGGCGAGTGTGTCTACATGGGTAACTCCACTACAGCTAGAGTTATAGGTAAAGGAAAAATTCTCCTTAAATTAACTTCTGGAAAAACTTTAGCCTTGAACAATGTTCTGTATGTACCGTCCCTTCGTAGAAACTTAGTTTCTGGTGCGCTTCTCAACAAAGCAGGTCTTAAACTTGTTTTTGAATCTGATAAAGTTGTTATTTCTCGTGGGGGAGACTTTGTTGGGAAGGGTTACCTTAGTGGGGGTTTATTTGTACTAAACATCGCTCAAGAGATAACTAATAATGCTATTACTTTCAATTCTGCTTATATTGCTGAGTCTATTGATTTGTGGCATGGTAGACTAGGTCATGCTAATATTTCTTCTATTAAAAGACTTAGAAAAATGGAATTAATTCCTGCAGTTAATGTTGATAATTTTTCTAAGTGTCTTGTTTGTGTAAAAGCAAAACACACCAAAAAGCCTTTTAAGAATGTAACTAGTAGAAAAACAGAATTGCTTGAACTAGTACATTCAGACTTAGCAGATTTCAAGAACACTGTTAGTAAGGGTGAAAAGAAATATTATATCACCTTTGTAGATGACTTTTCTAGATACACTAAGGTATATCTTCTTAAGTCAAAAGATGAGGCTTAAAGCATGTTTTTGAAATACAAGGCAGAAGTAGAGAATCAATTAGATAGATAAATTAATAGACTTAGGTCTGACAGGGGTGGTGAATATAGTACTAATACTCTAGAAGCTTTTTGCGAGAAAAATAGTATTATACATGAGGTTAGTGCTCCATATACTCCCCAACAAAATGGTGTAGCCGAACGGGAAAATAGAACCCTTAAGGAAATGATGAATTCTATGCTTTTGTGTTCGGGTTTATCATATAATATGTGGGGGAAGTTGTTTTATCTGCATGCTATGTTCTTAATAGTCCCTCATAAGAAGTTAGATAAAACCCCGTATGAGTTATGGAAAGGGTTTGCCCCTAAGTTGAAAATTCTGGAAGTGTGGGGGTGGCTAAGGTTGGTCTACCTGATTTTAAACAAGTAACTGTTGGACCCAAAACTTTTGATGCTATTTGCATTGGTTATGCTCAAAATAGTGATGCATATAGATTTATGTCTTTGAATGATAGTTTTATTTGTGAATCTAGAGATGCGGAATTTTTTTGAGCATGTTTTTCCATTAAAAAATAATGTGCCTAGTGATATGCCTAATAATGCTTCTACATCTATGTCAGTTAATTCTCATATTGTGCCTTATTCTAGTGTTACTGCTAATGAGCATGAAAATAAACTTAGAAGAAGTAAGAGGCGTAGAATTGAAGCTAGCTTTGGTCCTGAATTTATTTTACTTTCTTGACTGAAAATATTGATCTTGATATAGTGAGTGATGAATTAGGGTCAATCTATTTAATAGAAGAAGACCCTAAGACATACAGTGAAACAATGAGGTCAATAGATGCTAGTTTTTGGAAAGAGGCCATCAAAAGTGAATTAGACTCTATAGTTTCTAATCACACTTGGGACTTATCAGATTTGCCTAAAGGTTGTAAACCCGTAAGTAGCAAATGGATATTTAAGAAGAAATTAAGACCTGATGGTGCAATTGATAAATATAAGGCTAGACTTGTCATTAGGGGTTTTAACCAAAAGAAAGACTTTGATTACTTTTACACTTATTCTCCTGTGACTAAGATAGCGACTATTAGAACTCTTGTTACTTTAGCCACTATTCATAATTTAGTGATACATCAAATGGATGTTAAAACGGCTTTCCTAAATGGTGATTTAGAGGAAGAGATATATATGTCTCAACCTGAGGGATTTATGATCCAAGGACAGGAGAATAAAGTATGCAAATTGAGGAAGTCTTTGTATGGTCTAAAGCAGGCACCTAAGCAATGGTACGAAAAGTTTAATAGCACATTAGTGAGTAATGGTTTTGTTGTTAGTGCATCTGATACTTGTGTCTATTCCAAGATGATAGGATCAGATTGTGTTATTATATGTTTGTATGTGGATGACATGTTAATCTTTGGCCCTAATGTGAATGTCATTAATGAGACTAAGAATTTCTTGTCTTTAAATTCGAAATGAAAGATCTTGCAGAAGCAGATGTGATTTTAGGGGTTAAAATCAAAATAATTTCTAATGGTTTTTCACTATCTCAGTCTCATTATATTGAGAAAATGTTGAAAAGGTTTAATTATTTTGATGTAGCACTTGTGAGAACTCCTTATGATCCTAGCATACACTTGAAAAAGAATAAGGAATCTAGTATTTCTCAAACTGAGTATGCTAAGATAATTGGTAGTGTAATGTTTCTCATGAATTATACACGACCTGATATTGCTAATGATGTTAGTAGATTGAGTAGATATACTCACAACCCTAGTAGTGAACATTGGAATGCTCTTCATCGCCTGCTAAGGTATTTGAGAGGTACTATGGATTGGTGTTTGCATTTTAATGAATTTCCTGCTGTTTTAGAAGGATTTTGTGATGCAAACTAGATTACTGACAATGATGAAATTAGCTCCACTAGTGGCTATGTGTTTACTTTGGGTGCAGGTGCTATTTCATGGAAGTCTTCAAAACAGACTTGTATAGCCTGATCTACTATGGAGTCTGAATTCATTGCCCATGAGTTGGCAGGGCAAGAAGCCGAGTGGTTGAGAAACTTATTGGCAGACGTGCCTTTGTGAGGAAGACAAGCTTCACCAGTTTCTCTACATTGTGACTCACAGAAGGCAATTGGAATTGCCAAAAATAGTGTGTACAATGGAAAAAGAAGACATATTCGTATTAGGCATGGTGCGGTAAAACAGTTATTGAAACATGGTGTTATTTACTTGGAATATGTAAGATCCAAAAGAAATTTGGTGGATCCTTTAACCAAGGGCTTGTCAAGGAGAGTTATCCTTGAAATGTCGAGGGGAATGGGGCTAAAGCCCATGGATTGAGGAAGTATGGTGGATACTCGTTTGTGGTCAAACGAATCCATATGAGACCTCAATATGCACTACATTTCCTATCGCTATGGCATGTGGTAGTGCTTTATAAGGTTGAGCTTAGTTTGCTCTTAATGATTCCATAGCCTTAAGGTAGTCTATGTGTAGATGGACATGATGGAATCACCTACGTGAGTGTAAAGGTGAAGTCGCCTTTTATGAAAGGCTTAGGATGTCTTTCTAGAGCGCTCATGAGACCCAAGGTATGTGCATGACCATAAAAGCACTTCGTTAGTATCACGGAATTTGCATAAAATTAAGGATATAGTATGTATTGTGGGGGTCTTAGCTAATGTCCATTCAGTTCAAGAATACTTCACTTTGTGGATGTTAGTTGTTGCCTCATTTCACTACGTGTCAATTCAAATCGAAAGATATTGACACTTACGTACACGTTCCTTCTTTTTCCCAAAATTAATCTATTTTTGTCTTTGCATTAGTGGGGGATTGTTGGTATTATTTATACTGCAAAGTCAAACATTTCTTTTTAAAAATTCATTTACAATCAATAGCCATGGGTCTTTTTATTTTACAAGTGTCCTATTTATTTCCAAGTGGCTTCTTGTATAAAGCCTTAAAGCCAAGTGTTGAATGGCTTTGACAAATGGCTATGCAAACCTACCATATGTCTTCATGCATGGAAGACAAGGTACACTTGTTAATCTTGGAGCCAAGTGGACTAATATATTTGGACAAGTGTCAAAAGCTCCTAACACCCTTCATACATGCAACCTCCCTAATTGTCTATAAATAGGTTATGATTAGCCATCATATTCACTCAATTAAAAAAAAAATCATCTTGCTAATAATTACCTTCTTCCTAACACATTTTTAATTTATATAACAGCTACAGATTAATTCCTTTATCTGTAACTGTCCAATAGCTTTGCCTATAAAAAGGCAGTCTTCTTTGTGAATTATCCAACACAGAAAATACCCCCATCTTCTCTTCTTTCTGGGCAACTTGTTTAACCAAAGAATTAGATTCTTTGCCAAAGCTATTTTTAGAAGAACACGGGTTTCTGATAACCAAGGAATATGCTAATAATTGTAAATAAATTCGTAAATAGAAAGCAGTAAGATGCGTAAAAAGTAAGTATATTGCAATAGCAGTTCGAACGTGTCCTTACAAGTTATATTTTACTCCCTTTTATAGGGAATTTCTTAATATAACGTCTACTCTTTTTAGTGATCGAGCATTAATGACTAATAATGGCATTAATCTGACGTTACAATGATTCGTAATTGTTGCGTGAAGATTGTGTAACGTTTGGCTCATTAATTGAAGGTCCCGAATCTGCCCTGTATCTTGCCTTGATTCATTTTGACCGTGTCTCTTCATATTCTCGATTAGGTTGAGATTACCGTATCTGATTACCCCGTGGGTATGTTTTTCCGCTCCTCTTTATCTCGTACCTCTTCATAAAGTACTGTCCAGTTTTCATTATTTCATTGCTCGACCTAGATTGTTGAGTCATCATAATTGTTACACGTGTGAAGCTCGTTTTTACCAATACAGATAGTCCCCCCACTTACCATTTATTTATCGATTAATATTTGGTAAGTGGATACTTATTTATGGTGGAAATATTTTGTTGCCGCTTCACTCGTACCATTGCATCCATCTCTGAATGTATGCATCGCTTGTCACTTCCATTTAATACCCATGCCACGTGGCATTCCTGGGTTGGTTCTGCAATTACTCAGCGCCTTTTAGGGATTTTTGCGGCTGCATTAGTCACGAAGTGACAACTTCAATTATGACTCACATCACTGTTTTTCCATTTTTTGACGGTTGCCTTCGGGTATAAATACCATTTTTCCTTTATTTACTTTCACGAAAAACTTCTGACCTTCTTTCTTTATTTGTAAATTCTTCATTCTTCGTAAATATGTCTTCTTCAAACCAGCAATCTAGGAAAGTCATTAATGTTGATGAATTGACTCCCCCTTCTGCTCCAACTCGGAGTAGGAGAGGCGGTAGGCTTAGAAGCTTAGGTTCTACCCCTTACAGGGGTGCTTCTTCTTCTCATGGTGCTCCCCCATCTTCCTCTAGGTATTCTATTTCTGTATCTTCTTCAGGGGCTAGGGCTTCGAGATCTTTGTCAAAGAGTAGAGGACATAGTGAACCGCTTCGCGAGCCGCGGGTCGATGACATTATCCCTGCGGAGTTTTCTTTTGCCAAGGATAGTCAGGCCATGAGCGAACAACTTTTTTCAATGTCTTCGCATGACAGTGCCGAACTTTATCCTACTCAGATAAAAGAGGGCTTGGTGCCTCTTGTACGCAGGGATTGTTCTTGGAAGCCTGATTTTCCTGTTATTGTTCCCAGAGATAATTAAAGAATAATCTCTTACAAGGTCGGGTATTCTTACGTTTATACTTACCCTTTCACATTAGGATTCAAGCCCCCCATCAACCCTGTTATCATCGAGTTTTGTCGATTCTTCAAAATTTGTCTGGGACAAGTCGGTCCTCTTGTTTGGCGAGTTGTCACGTGCCTTAGGTATTTGGCCAATTTAGCTTCTGTACCCTTCACTTTTCATCATCTTATCCACCTCTATTCTCCGATGATGTTCCGCCAATGAGTGTTTACTCTTGCGGCAAGGAGTAAATGGGTGTTAGTTACTACAGATGATGACAAAGATCGAGGGTGGTATGTTCGGTATGTTGTTGTCCCTACTGCAGGTTTAGTAGGTGAAGAAAATCTCCCCTTCCCTGAGAAGTGGAATCTTGCACGTGAGTACAGTTTTGCTCAATTTCCTTTCCTTGGTTTTTGATAAATTATCAGTTCCGTGATTGTTTCTTTTTCCTTTGCAGCAACCATGGGAACCGTTGAGAATGTCTCCGGTTTCCGTGATTGGGTAGAAAAACTCTTGTTGATTTCTCCGTTAGAAGAACGCACGTGGAAGTACCACTTTGGGAGGTTTGGTTGGAAGGTTAAGACCCACGGTAAGTAAAAACAAATCTTACTTCTTCGCTTTTTGAGCTTTATCTTATCCCTTTCATTTGTTAGGGTTTCCCGCTCGTGGTATTTCTGCTGTGGCTGTTTCCGCTTCAAGGTTGTCCCTGGCAAAGGCCCATGAGATCATTGTTGGTTCCTCCTCGTCGAAGAGAAAATAAAATGGGTCCATGACCTTAGAGGAGGAAGAGGAAGAGGAGGGTTCGCTGGTCTACAGGTCACGTAGGAGGAGGGTGGTCTCTGACGACGAGTCTGCACCCGTTGTTGATCCTCCCATACCCGAATCCGAACTTTCTACCCCCCGAGGATGCAACTCCCTCTCTTGTTCGTGAATCCATTGATCTCCTGTTCCATGAAGGTTTTGGTACTATTTTTGATGAAGCCCCTCTTGTTGTTTTCTCTCCTTCTGCTCCCAAAGAACTTTCTTCAATTGCTCCCGTTGTTGTTTCCGCTCCTATGACTGTTCTTGCTCCCGCTACTATTTCTGTTCCCGTGGTTGTTTCTGTTTCTCAGCCTACTTCGTCTGTGGCTCCTTTATCTGCCCCCGCTTTCGTGCCTTCTGCTGTAGAAGGAGGGTCTTTCAGCAGGGGGGAGATGAGGCAAGTTATATAGAAGTCCCAGCAACGGGCAGCCTCTTGAAAAATTCAGGCCAGGTTGATGTATGGTTACAGCCATTGATAGGCCCGACTGAAAGGTCTAAGCTGGAAAGCCACAGTACCTGACTTGGATGAACGAGATTGTGCAATCGTCCTTTAAGGTAAAACTTTATTTTCATATTTACTTACATATGCTCTTACGATACCTAATTTATCTTTTTTATGTAGATCAATCTTGTAGGCACAGAATTAATGAAGAGGGTCATTTAGATGGAGCAAGCAGCAAAAGATTTCCAAACCGAGGCTATCAATTGGAAGGAGCAGTATGAGAGTTTACAGCTAGACATGGAGGCAATGGGGAATGAAAAATGTACCTTGGAGCAGCGTGTTAGAGTTGTTGCAGCAGAACTGGCCATCGAGAAGGCATCTTCAAACCAGGCAGGTAAGGACAAAAGTGTCCCAGAGTCTTCATTTACAAAGCAGCTTTCCCGTGACACAGAGGAGATTAGGAGCATGAAGGCTTTATTGGACCAAAAGGAGGTGTATTCTGGTGAACTTGTACAATTTCTCACCCAAACCCAGGAGGACCTCCAGAACTCTTCAAAAAAGGTCTGGTTTCTGGAAAGATCCTTCACTCCTTTACAGGCCTCTCACGATGCTGCCGTGGCTGAAAGAGATGAGTTAAGAGCTGAAGTTGAACAGTGGGAGAAAGATTATGAAGCTCTTGAAGACAAAGCAGTTGTTGATGTTATCTGGGCTTATCTGAACTCCCGCCTTGACACATTGACGGGAATGGGCCAAGAGAGTTTTGACTTGGAAGCCGAAATTGCTAAAACCAAAGAGACGATTGAGAGGTCTCAGCAAAGTCAGAACCTTTCTTCACCTAAGGTTGAGGTCCTTTCTGCTCATGTCTCCCCATCTCAAGTTGTTCCTCCTGCCAGTGAAGACAACCCCTCCCCATCTAGAAAAGTTTAAAGAATTTGGTTCCATTTTTTTTTACTTGTATCAATTGGTGGTTACCCCCAGTCCCATCGGGGGTAAAGTTGGATCTTATGTAAGTCCCCAATTGACAACTTAGGATCAACCAATGTATAAATCAATCCGACTTAGACTAAGTCAACACTTAGTTTATTTTGCCGTAATATATTAATATCAATATCAGCATGACTTTAACTTTCTTTGAGTTTTTGCTTTACTATCAAGTCTTTGCATGCTTTCTTTTTGAGGTTTTTGTTTTACCTCTGAGTTTTTTATTTTGCATTAAATAATGCTTATATTTTTCGTACCTTTTCATAATAGGCACGGTTTATAAAAGAGGGCCCTTTTTTTATCGACACTTAATGAAGAAGACGTATCAACTTCATAATGGTGTAACTATACAAAAGAGAGATAGGAATTTCACATGTTTTTCTTTAACAATGTTTTGAAGAAAGTTTTTGCACTGTTTCGAACTTTCATAACATTTCACATGTGTTTGTGTATCGTTTATAACTCGTTTTGTAACTGTTTTTCTTTCAAAAGATTTGATATGAACTTGTACTCGTAACTGTTTTTCTTTTGCAACAGTTTTTTCGAATTAGTACAAGGGAATAACTGTTTTCGTTTATAACAGTTTTTTTTATGTAAGGGTATGAATTTTTACCCATAACTGTTTTTATTGACAACAGTTTTTAAATGAATATGAGGGTAATGCTTTTTCATCCATAACGTTTTTCATTCATAACAGTTTTCTGAATAGATACAAGGATAATGATCTTTCATCCGTAACTATTTTCATTTATAACAGTTTTCTGAATAAGTACAAGGATAATGATCTTTCATCCATAATTGTTTTCATTTACAACAGTTTTTGAGTAAATACAAAGATGTGCATTATAACCCGTAGCTAATATTCTGCCTTTAACCTGAACATTCGTTTACATTTACGAATATGTGTTTGGAAACATTCGTTTACATTTACGAATATGTTTTTTCGAAGGTTTTGAATCAGGCTTTGTGTTTTTACCTTTGGCTCTTTGATTTTGCTCACAGTACTTGACTTGTTGGGAAGATGGATCTTCAGGCTCAAGCTTTGACTTTTTGATAGTCTTCTTTGCTTTTTCTTTGCCTTCCATACTGTATAGTCCCCCAAGTGTTTGAGCTTTGAAGAATGAAATCTCGAGCACTTGACTATTCTTTCCTTGTGGTCCTTTTACTGAAAAGGAAAAACATACAGGACTCGAAGGTATATAGTTTTAGATGATGACTACTTAACCCTTAAAAACGTCCATCAGAAAGTTGTAACCCTAGACCGGGAATTCAGTTACTTCCTTGTGTCTGTGCAGGTCTAGTATCATCATCCGGTGATGGGTTAGCTTTTTGCCTATCATCTAAAAGGGTTAGTATAATTTTAACTGTACAAAAGTAAAATTGAACGTAATGATACCTGACCAGGGGTATTCCTTTTACTCAGAAGTAATACTTCTTCAAATGGACAGCATTCCAACTGGTTGGCAAGATTCTGTCGTCCATAGCTTCTAGCTCATAAACGCCTTTTCCAGCGATGCCACAGACTTTGTAAGGTCCTTCCCAATTTGGTTTTAGCTTTCCTGCACCAGCTTCCTTCTTTGATTGGAAGAATTTTTTAAGAATGAAGTCCCCAATTTTGAAATAACTGAGATGAGCTTTTCTGTTGTAATATCGCTCTATAATTTGTTTTTGGGCTTCCATACGTATCAGTGCAACTTCTGTTCTTTGCTCGAGCAAATCCAGATTTGTTCTCAATTCGTCGTTATTTGTTTCTTCCATTGTTGTTGTGAATATTGTGCTTGGTTCGCCAATTTCCACCGGTATTAAAGTTTCTGAACCGTAAACAAGCGCGAATGGAGTCTCTCCCGTAGCTATTTTTGCAGTAGTTCTGTAAGCCCATAATATTGCCGGTAACTCATCGGCCCAGTTTCCCTTGGCTTTTTCCAACTGTTTCTTTAGGTTGTTGACAATGACTTTGTTTGTTGACTCGGCTTGCCCATTAGCCACGGGGTAGTATGGTGACGAAGTGATTCGTTTGATTTGCCAACTTTCGAAGAATTCTGTGATTTGTGATCCTATGAATTGTGGGCCATTGTCACATATGATCTCCTTCAGTATTCCAAAGCGGCATATTATGTGTCGCTATATAAAGCTTTTCACTTCTTTTTCTCGCACCTGTTTAAAAGTGTCTGCCTCCACCCACTTTGTGAAATAATCAGTTAATACGAGTAAGAACCGTACCTTTCCTTTAGTTGGGGGAAGGGGTCCCTACTATGTCCATCCCCCATTTCATGAATGGCCATGGTGATATCATTGGGTGAAGTAACTCTGCTGGTCGATGCATGTTGTTAGCATACCGTTGGCATTTGTCGCATTTAGCTACGAAATTCTCAGCCTCTTCTTCCATTTTAGGCCAATAATACCCTGCTCTGATTAGGGTTTTGACTAAGGATCTTGCTCCTGCATGGTTTCTGCAGTGTCCTTCGTGTACTTCCTTCATTACGAACTCCGTTTGATTGGGTCTGAGGCACTTTTCTAAGGGACCTCCAAACATTTTGTTGTATTAGGTATCACGAATGAGGCAGTACCGAGGAGCTTTTCGGCGAAGTGCTTGAGCTGCTTTTTTATCTTCGGGTACGGTGCCATTCTGCAAAAAATTTAAAATTTTGTTTCTCCAATCCCAGGTTAAATTGTTAAATGTTACCTCATTTTTGTCCTAGTCTATTGCTGAGTGAAATAGGTGTATGACGATTGCATTGTCTTTATTCGTCACTTCTGTAACTGCTGCGAGGTTAGCTAATACATCCTCTTCTGCATTTTCCTCCCTGGGTATTTGCATAACCTTCCATGATTGGAATTGTCTTACTAGGTCTCGTGCCTTTTCCAGATATTGTTGCATCCGGGCCTCTCTAGCGGTGTAAGTCCCATGCATCATGCTCACCACTAGTTGAGAGTCACTTTTGATCACGATCTGCTCGATTGAGAGTTCTCGTGCCAATTCAAGCCCTGCAATGACAGCTTCATACTCTGCTTCATAGTTAGTTATGCGATAACATTTAATAGCTTGTTGTATCTTTTCACCTGTAGGTGATATTAAAACAATTCCCAGGCCAGCTCATTTTACATTAGAAGAGCCGTCTGTAAATAGGGTCCATATTCCTGGATTAGCCCCGTTAAAAAGTTATAACTCTCTTTCCACTTCAGGGATTATGCTAGTATTAAAATCAACGACGAAATCAGCTAAAATTTGAGACTTTATTGCAGTCCTAAGCTGATATATTATGTCATGTTCTCTTAATTCTATTTCCCACTTAGCTAATCTCCCTGATAATTCTTGCTTATGAAAAATATTTCTCAATGGGTATGAGGTTACAACAATGATTGGATGACATTGAAAATATTGTCTTAACTTTCTAGCTGCCATGATTAGAGCTAAGGCTAATTTTTCCAAATGAGGATATCTAGTTTCTGCATCTAATAAGGACTTGCTTACCTAATAAATGGGAGATTGCTTACCTTTGTCTTCCCTTACTAGTACTGCACTTACGGCAATTTCTGCAATGGCAAGGTAGACATACAGCCTTTCCCCCTCTTTTGTCTTAGACAGCAACGAGGGTTTTGATATATAGGCCTTCAGATTTTTTAGAGCATGTTGACATTCTTCAGTCCATTCGAACTGATTCTACTTTTTAAGAACTGAAAAGAATTTAAAACTCTTCTCTAAAGACCTGGAGATAAATCTTCCTAAAACTGCAATTCTTCCTGTTAGTATTTGAACTTCTTTCTTGCTCGTAAGTATATTGGGTATTTCATCAATAGCTTTAATTTGAGCAGGATTTACTTCTATTCCACTATTTAACACAAGGAAACCCAAAAACTTACCTGATTCTTCACCAAAGGCGCACTTTTCTGGATTCAGTTTCATATTATACATGCGTAGGATTTCAAAGGTAATTGAAAGATGCTGGAAATGATTTTACGCTTGTGTTGTTTTCACCAGTATGTCATCAATGTATACCTCCATTGTTTCCCCCAGATGTTCTTGGAACATCTTGGTCCCCAGCCTTTGATACGTGGCTCCAGCATTTTTTAGGCCAAAAGGCATGACTTTATAACAATAAGTCCCCCTGTTTGTAATAAAGGAAGTTTTTCCTCGTCTGAGGGATCCATTTTTATCTGATTATAACCAAAGTACGCATCTAGAAAGCTTAACAGTTCATGACCTGCAGTGGCATCAATCATTTGATCTATGTGCGGTAATGGAAACGAGTCTTTAGGGCATGCTTTATTTAAATCTGTGTAATCTACGCATACTCTCCATTTACCATTCGTTTTGGGCACCACTACAGTATTGGCTAACCAGTTAGGGTATGTTACCTTACGTATTGAACCAATTTTCAAGAGTTTTTGTACCTCTTCGTCGATCACTTGGTTTTTGAATGGTCCTTGCTTTCTTTTCTTTTGCTTGACAGGCACGAAGGATGGATCTTCATTTAGTTTATGAGTCATCACTTCAGGAGGAATACCTGGCATGTCTTAATCGGACCAAGCAAAGCAATCTGCGTTAGTCTTTAAATATTCAATTAAACTTACCTCTTCTGCTGGGGCTTAGCCTCGTGCCTATGCGAACTTTCTATTCTGGATTCTACTCGAATAGTGGAACAGCTTCGAGCTCCTCTGTAGTTGTTTTGATATGTTCATCTTCTTCTGGTTCCTGAATGACATCAGGTCTGGAATCCATGTCCGTATGTTCTGATACTTCTTTCGTGGTGACTTGGTTCACCTTCTCGTGGCTATCTTCTTCTGTACCTATTTGGATAACAATTTTTTCTGTACCTGTTTGGACGATTTCCTCGTCTTTTGATTCTTCCACTTCTTCTTTTTTGTTAGAGTGTACTACAAAATTTATATTCCTTGAGGTTTGTTGATCGCCTCGAATCTGTTGAATTTCCCCATTTGGAAGGGAATTTAATTACTTGATGTAAGGTAGATGGTATTGCTTCATGTAATGGATCCATTGTCTCCCCATGATTACGTTGTAAGCCATATCAGTATCAATGACTTATAATCTAGTATTTTTGATTACTCCTTCTGCATCGGCGCTAAGCTCAATTTCCCCTTTTATTATGACCGTAGAGTTGTCAAATCCAGATAAGGCTCGTGCTTTTGGGATTACTTGATCCTCCATTAGCATTTCTTCCACAACTCTCGATAAAATGATGTTGACTGAGCTACCTAGATCAATCAACACTCTTTTTACGTTAGTGTCATGTATAAGTAAGGATATTACCAGTGCGTCGTTGTGTGGAAGCATTAATCCGGAGATATCTGCATCGTCGAATGATATATTGTCTGCTTCCACATCTTCACGAGTTTGCTTCCCGGGTGTAATTGTGAACTTTGTTGTTCTCTTGCAGATTACTTCGTTCACCTTCTCTCCTCCATGTATCATGTTCAATGTTCTCTTTGGAGATAGTGGTTTTGGGGGCTCCTGTCTGTTTACCTTTTTCACTAAATAATTCTGTTAGATAGCTCTGTCTTAATAATTGTTCTACCTCACCTTGCAATAATCTGCAATCTGATGTTCAGTGCCCATGATCGTTATGGAATTCACACCAGAAGTCTGGATTTCTTTTATTCGGGTTCACCTCCTTTCTTTGGGCCATCGAACCTTATCACCCATATTTCTCAGTACTTTAATTAATTCATAAGTACTTACATTGAAGTTGTAGTCTCCAATTCTTGTATTACCTCTATTTCGTTCATCCCGATCCTTTATGGATCTTGATGAGGATGAGCTTGTATCTCTATTTGATGGTCTATATTCTGACCGGGTGTTTTCAAACTTAGGAAGATTTTCTCGTCCCGAAGGTCCCGTATAAGGGTCGTACCTGTTCTTACCTGTTCTCCTTTCTGGTTCGGAGCGTCTAGAATTGGTTTAATCTTCAGCTTTTGACTAAGCAATGGTGTCTTCTATTCGTAGCTTAGTGTTGTACCTGTTTTAAACACCGTTCCACGTCGTGGCTGGGAACTCTCTGAAGCTTTCCTTGAGTCTTCGCATGGCTTCTAAGCTTTTGTCATTTAAATTGCTTGCAAATGCCATGGCTGCCCAATTGTCAGGTACCCTTGGCAGCAGCATTCTTTCTCGTCGAAACCTATCTACAAATTCACGAAGCAACTCTGTGTCTCTTTGTTTTATTTTGAATATGTCTTCCATTCTTTTTTTGACTTTTTGCGCACCGGAATGCACTTTTATAAAAGAATCTGCAAGCTCAGCAAAAGAGTCAATAGAAATTTTAGGTAGAAGAGAATACCATGTTAATGCTCCATTGGTGAGTGTCTCTCCGAAGTTCTTGACTAGTACTGACTCAATTTCTTGTTTAGTCAGGTCGTTGCCTTTTACTCCGGTGGTAAAAGCAGTTACATGATCACGTGGATCTGTTGTCCCATCGTACTTGGGAATATAATGCATTTTGAATTTCTTGGGAACAGGCAGGGGTGCTGCACTTGGCTTCCAAGGTTGTTGAGAATATCTATCAACATCAATGCCTTTGATGACAGGTGGTACTCCAGGAATTTTCTCGATTCGATCGTTTTGTTCCTTCACCTGTTTCTGCAGGGTTAGCAAAAAAGATTGTAATTCTGGATTATTGGACATACCTGGTGTATTGGTAAAAAAGAGTTTCATACGTATGATAATTCTTGATGACTCAGCCGGTTACGTGGACCAAGGAAAACATGACTGCTGGACATGATTCTATAAAGAGGTGCGGAGCAAAGAGGCACGACTCAATAAACCTACGGGGTAATCAGCTACAAGAAACTCAACCTGAATGAGACAAGGAAGAGACACGGTCAGAATGAATCCGGACAGAGCTACGGGCGAATTCAGAAATCTTCAATTAATGACCAACACGTTACACAACCTTCACGCAACAGTTACGGTTATTCTTTGTAACGTTACATTAATGTAATAATTGTCATTAATGTGCCATCATATCAAGAAATAGACGTTAGGAAATTCCCTATATAAGGGAATAAGGTATCACTTGTAAAATCATCTGAACTACGAATAAAATACTCTTTACTTTTCTATGCATCATATTATTGTCTATTTACTTACTCCTTTTTACTTATTATTACTTCCTTGATTATCAAAAGCCCGTGTTCATTCCTAAAAATATCTTTAGGCAAAGGATCTAATTCTTTGGTTAAACAAATTGGTTCCGTTACCGGGAATTTGATAATCTTTGTTTGCTTTTCAAAGCGATATCCTCTAAACTATGCCGAACTCCAACGACAATAACCAGCAGAGAAATGGGACTTCATCACCTCTTCCATCCCTAAGAGGTTCAAGGGAACAATCCCAAGAGATATCCAACAACAACAACAATAACAACAACCATAATGATCAAACAGTAGAACAAGATCAGGTAAAGCAAATGATTGCAGAGTATGTGAGCTAAGCTTTGCAAGAATTTGCAAGGGGATTACCAGCGGCATCACCTGCATCACTGACACCACCTCCTAATAACACAATCACCGTGGAAAATCCTCAGTCTGGGTTGGTAAACTCAGCAAGGGATGACACTCCTAACAAATCTCTCGAAGCGAGACCAGGTATGACTAATAACCCTGAATTACAAAATTTACTACTAACCTTGCAGAAACAGGTGAAGGAACAAAACGATCGAATCGAGCAAATTCCTGGAGTACCACCTGTTATCAAAGGCATTGATGTTGATAGATATTCTCAACAACCTTGAAAACCGAGCGCAACACCTTTGCCTATACCCAAGAAGTTCAAAATGCCTGATGTCCCTAAGTATGACGGAACAACTGACCCACGTGACCACGTGACTGCTTTTACCACTGGAGTAAAAGGCAACGATCTGACAAAACAAGAAATTGAGTCGTTCCTAGTCAAACAATTTGGAGAAACACTTACCAAAGGAGCTCTAACCTGGTACTCTCTTCTCCCTGAAAACTCTATAGATTCTTTTGCTGAACTTGCATATTCTTTCATAAAAGCACACTCCGGTGCACAAAAGGTCGAGAAAAGAATAGAAGACATATTTAAAAGAAAGCAAGGATACACGGAACTACTCCGTGAATTTGTAGACAGATTCCAACGAGAAAGAATGCAACTACCAATGGTGCCTGATAACTGGGCAGCCATGGCATTTGCGAGCAATCTAAATGACAAAAGCTCAAAAGCCACAAGAAGACTCAAGGAAAGCTTGAGAGAGTTCCCAGCTACAACATGGAATGATGTTTATAACAGGTACAGTACTAAACTTCGAATAAAGGAAGATACTATTGCTCGTTCAAGGGATGAAGATCATACCAGATCCAGACGTTCCGAATCAGACAGAAAATCAGGTAAAAACAGGTACGATCCTTACATGGTACCCTCGGGATGAGAGACTCATCCCAAGTTCGAAAATGTTAGGTCAGAATATAGACAATCGAGCAGAGATACGAGCTCGTCCTCATCTAAATCAAGAAAGGATCGAGATGAACGACACAGAAGTAATGCACGAATTGGGGATCACACCTTCAATGTAAGTACCCCTGAACTAGTTTCAATATTAAGAAACATGGGAGATAAGGTTCGATGGCCTAAAGAAATGAGGTCAAACCCAAATAAAAGGAATCCAGATTTCTGGTGCGAATTCCATAATAATCATGGACACAAGACTGCGGATTGCAGGTTTTTACAAGGTGAAATAGAACAATTATTAAAACAGGGCTATTTAACAGAATTGTTTAGTGATAAAGGTAAGCAGGCATACATGAAGAACAGACAGGAGCCCCAAAGCCTCCATCTCCAAAAAGAACCGTCAACGTGATACATGGAGGAGAGAAAGTAAACAGAATAGTTTGCAAAGTAGCCTTGAAAATCACAATTACACACGAAAAGCGGGTTCGAGAAAATCCAGACGGAGATAATATAACCTTTGATGATGTAGATTTCGGCGTACTAATGCTTCCCCACAACGATGCTCTGGTAATATATTTACTCATTCATGACACTAACGTTAAAAGAGTGTTGATTGATCCAGATAGTTCAGTTAACATCATCATGCTAAGAGTCGTGGAAGAAATGCTCTTGGGAAATTAGGTGATCCCAAAGGCACGAGCCATATCAGGGTTTGACAACTCTACAGTGATAACCAAAGGAGAAATCGAACTTAGCACTTATGCCGAGGGAGTAATTAAAAATACCAAATTCCAAGTCGTTGATACTGACATGGCTTATCACGTAATCATGGGAAGGACCTGGATCCACGACATGAAAGCAATATCGTCCACCTTACATCAGGTAATTAAATTTCCTTCAGAATGGGGAATCAGACAGATTAGAGGTGATCAACATACCTCTAGAAATATAAATTTTGTGGTGCATTATAACAAAAAGTAGAGACGGAAGAACTGAAAGATAGGGAAATCTCCCAGACAGATGTTACCGGCCAAACAGGTACGAAAAACATTACTGACCGAACATGTACGAAAGAACTAAGTGTTCAAACAGATACGTAAGGAGATACCCACGAGAAGGTGAATCAAGTCACCATGGAAGATGCATTGAATCACATAGACGTAGACTCCACACCGGACGTCATCCAAGAACCGTAGGAAGACGAGTACATCAAAACAACTACGGAAGAGCTCGAAGATGTTCCATTGTTTGAACATAAACCTGAACAAAAAGTGCATATAGGCACGAGGCTGAGCCCCAATCGAAGAGGTAAGTTAATGATTACTTAAAGGCTAACGCAGATTGCTTTGCGTGGTCCCACTTAGATATGACAGGTATCCCACCAGAAGTGATGACTCATAAACTAAATGAAGATCCATCCTTCGTATCCGTTAAGCAGAAGAAAAGAAAGCAAGGACCATTCAAGAACCAAGTGATTGATGAAAAGGTACAGAAACTCTTGAAAATAGGTTCGATACGAGAGGTAACGTACCCTAACTGGCTAGCTAACATTGTGGTAGTACCTAAAAAGAATGGCAAATGGAGAGTATGTGTAGATGTGATGACCCACAAGGTCATCCTATGTAAATTTGATTATGATTGTGTTATGAGGTCCTGAAAGCCTCCGTTAATCTCACCTCGATATGTGTGCTCAGCCCGGGCAGGTAGCCGGGAAGCTTTTATGTGAAAACTTGATGAAAAATGGAATTTCTAATAATTAATTATTAAAGTTGACTTTGGTCAACATTTTTGGTAAACGGACCCGACCCATGATTTGACGGTCCCAGAGAGTCCGTAGGAAAATATGGGACTTGGGCATATGCCCGGAATAAAATTCCGAGGTCCCAAGCCCGAGAAATGAATTTTTAAAGAAAATTGTTTTTTGATAAATATAAAAGTTTTTTAAAATGAATATTTATGTGAAATCCATGTTACCGGGCCCGTATTATGGATCCGGAGCCAGGAACAGGTTTAATATATGTTATGTGAGCTATCTGTGAATTTTGGTGTAAAACGGACTTGAAATGACGTGTTTCGGATCAAAATTGGAATAATTGAACCTTATGAAGTTTAAAGAAAATTCTATGAGTTTTGGAGGTTTAATTCATTGATTTTGATGTTATCTCGGTGTTTTTAGCACTTGAATAAGTCCGTATGATGATATGGGAGTGGTGTGTATTTTTGGTTTTGGGTCCCGAGGGCTCGGGTGAGTTTCGGGTAGCTAACGAAGTGTGCAAAGTGGAAAAAATCTGGTGTTTTTGATGATTTGTTGGTGTCTGGTGTAATAACCTTCGCGAACGCGGCCAAGGGCTCGCGAACGCGAAGGGTGATTATTGTGGCCTGGGAATTTACTCTACGCGAACGCGTAGAGGGAGACGCGAACGCGGAGCACTGGACAGTGTTTCTACGCGAATGCGTCCCAAGGGGTGCGAACGCGTAGTGTTAGGCTGGGGTCTGGGGGGGCTGGGTAGTTTTTTCTTCGCGAATGCGGCCCTATGCTCGCGAACGCGTAGGCCAGTGGAGTCAAACCTACGCGAACGCGGCCAAGGACTCGCGAACGCGTAGGTCAGGTTAGTCAACCCTTCGCGAACGCGGCCAGGGGCCCGCGAACGCGAAGGATATTTTTGCCCAGTTATTAAAATACCCCCAAAAATAGAATACCATACGGGATTTTCATAAATTTCACTTCCTTCTTCTTCTCCAAGCCCCATTGAAGACCTCCGAGCCATTTTCTCCTCCATAACCATTTGGGTAAGTGTTCCTAACACCAATTTCTTCCTTTTTCCTTCCCTAATCACTAGAATCTAGGCCAAAAATCTTAAAATCAAAGTAGGAATTAGGGGTTTGGGGTAGAGTTAGGTTTATGGAATTTTTGGGAATTCAACCTCGATTTGGGGTCGGATTCTAAAATAAATTGTATAATCGGGCTCGTGGGGGAATGGGTTATCGGGTTTTGGTCCGAACCTCGCGTTTGGACCAAGCGGGCCGGGGTCGGATTTTGGTAGTTTTGGAAGAATGATAGAACATGTATAATTAGGCTTTGGGATTGAGTTATTGAATAATTATTGATGTTATTAAGTCAATAATGTCTAGATATTATCGTTCGGAGTTGGATTCGAGAGGCAAGGCCGTGATTGAGGCTTGATTTGCATTTTCGGAGCCGAGGTAAGTGTTTGGCCTAACCTTAGCTTGAGGGATTAGGTATAGAGTCTTATTTCCTATGAGTAATTCATGTCCAACGTATAGGCGGGGTGACGAGTGCCTATATGTTGCGGTCAAGCATGCTCGTGAGTCAATTGTGATGAATTGTGTCGTGTTCTTAATATTCTCTGTACTATGAATAATCGGTGATTAGAAGTGATACATTGATGTTGTTTCATGACGTGGGGAAATTATTGATTAATTGTTTAGCTGAGGCTCTTACTGTTGAAATTACACTTCTGAGCGAGTTTGGTTATAGTTGAGTCCTTTCCCGGGACGATAGAATGTTATTGAGTATTTCTGTATACTTGAGATTTCTTATTGTTAGTTTGCACATTATGTTGTTGATTGTTTATTATTTATCGCACGAGGGGACATGCCGTGCTGATTGTTTATTATTTATCACACGAGGGGACATGACGTGTTGATTGTTTATTATTTATCGCACGAGGGGACATGCCGTGATGATTGTTTATTATTTATCACACGAGGGGACATGACGTGTTGATTGTTTATTATTTATCGCACGAGGGGACATGCCGTGCTGATTGTTTATTATTTATCACACGAGGGGACATGACGTGTTGATTGTTTATTATTTATCGCACGAAGGGACATGTCATGCTGATTGTTTACTATTTATCACATGAGGGGACATACCGTGTTGATTGTTTATTATTTGATGCACGAGGGGACATTCCGTGCCGAGTAATTTGTGAGGTGATGCACGAGGGGACATGCCGTGCCTTTTGTTATTCATTATCTGTTCTGAGGCGTTAAATTCCTGCTTTTACCATTACATTTCAGTTGTCACCCTGTTCCACTATGCCAGTATTTATTGCCCCTCTTATCCCCAGCATGACTCTCCCCGTATCTGCTTTTACTTGCTTATCTCCGTCGATATTTCCCTGTTATTATATAGAATTGCACAGGTATGTATATTGTGGTCGGTCCTAGCCTCGTCACTACTTCGTCGAGGTTAAGCTCGGCACTTACTCAGTACATGGGGTCGGTTGTACTGATGCTACACCTGCACTTCTTTATGTTGTGCAGACTACGCAGCCGGACCCGGTGGTCACTGACGGTCGGAGCATTTCATTAGTTCATACAGGAGACATCGAGGTAGACCCGCAGACGTTCGTGGGCCTTGGCGTCACCTTCTACCCTATACTTTCAGCTCTGTCTTATCTTATAGTTTCAAAGACAATCATATGTACTTATTTCAGACCTTTGTATTTAGTAATCTCTTAGATAGTTCGTGAGTATGTAACACTAGTTCTGGGATATGTATATGGGTTTGATTTCGAAGTTGCTATATTATTTTGAATTTAGTTAGCCTTCATATTGTTGACCATCGATGTCTTGGTTATCTTGTTCATTTCAATTGTTAATGAGTTTAATTGGTTCAAACATTGGCTTATCTAGCGGGTTAAACGTTAGACGCAGTCATGGCCCGAAGGTGGGATTCGGGTTGTGACAGTAAATTATACTGACTTAAATAAAGCATGCCCAAAAGATTCGTTCCCATTACCACATATAGATCAAATGATTGATGTCACCGTAGGGCATGAATTGTTAAGTTTTCTAGATGCGTATTCTGGTTATAATCAGATTAAAATGGATCCCTCAGACAAGGAAAAAACCTCTTCTATTACGAACAGGGGGACTTATTGTTATAAAGTCATGCCTTTTGGCTTAAAAACGTTGGAGCCACCTATCAAAGGCTAGTGGCCAAGATGTTCCAAGAACATCTAGGAAAAATGATGGAAGTTTACATCGATGACATGCTGGTAAAATCAACACGGGCGGAAGACCATTTCCAACACATCTCTATTACCCTTAAAATTTTACGCATGTATAATATGAAGTTGAATCCAGAAAAATGCTCTTTTGGCGTAGAATCAGGTAAATTTTTGGGGTTTTCAAAGATTCCGTGATTGAGGGCAAAGATTCCGTGATTGAGGGCAATTCAATCTTGCTTCCCTTAATTGTAGTAGCGTTAGTCCAGTATCAATCTTTCTTCCCTTGATTGTAGTAACAGCATGTTCAGGCTTTCCTTATTTGCATATTCGAATCTTGCTGAGCATATTGTCATCTTTCCTTTTTGTTTGTCCTGCACATATAGCATAACGAGTTATTTTCATCATTAAAACTTAACCTTGAACCTATCAATCTCCCCCTTTTTGATGATGACAATCAAGCAGGAGTAAACAGAGTCATTTTAAGAAACTTCCCTGTTTGGGATTGCTCCCCCTGAGTTGTTGTTCCATTATGAATGTTGTGCCCATATATCCCCCTGAGTGTTTACTCACACATTTTCTCTCCATTTGACATCAATCAAAAAGGAAAGAACAAACACATGGTAATATAGAATATAATGTGCATAATAAAAGGGGTTAGAGCAGTAGAGCCTTCAGCAGAGGCTTAAGTTAGTACAGACCAAAAAAAATTCGAAAGGCCGCCATTACAAAACAAACAAAAAGAAACAAAAGATTGTTTGTCACAACAGCACAACCAGAGATAATTAATTCCGTCCCAGAAAGTATTTGAGGGTGTTGATCACCTTGGTGCAGAAGGAGTCAGGAGTTTTCAACATCACTGACGAGCTTGTCCATCTTCTCAGTCATGGAATTGAAGGCCCTGGTTCCATGTCTCCTTGTAGCTCCTATGTCTATCCGAAGCTTTGCCACGTCTAAACCTGTCTCCTTGGTGCCATCCCTGATCTTATCTACCTGTTTTTTCATCTCTACAAGCAGCAACTTGACTCCATCAAGGTAGTGTTGAATTTGTTGAAGGTTTTGAGAGGTAGCCGACTGAGAGACTGGTTGATCAGCTTGGACATCAATCGGAGCTGGAGCACCTTGGCTTGCTTAACCCATCGACTTTCACCCAATGAGTATCCCATCATAGAAAATGTAGTCTTATCATAAGTACTTGATATGTCCTTAGGTGTGAAATGTGACAAGTCTACCTTCATAACTTCCAGGATATGAGAGATAAGAATATTATAGGGAAGACAAGCAGCAGAAGAGGAAATATCCTTGATACTCTCAAGCATATACTGATGAATCCACACAAACCAATCAAGACGCTTGTTGTTGACCAGACAATAGAGACAAAGATATCCCTAGTGGATAAAGAACTTAGGGACCCAGACCTGGGAAGTAGAGTGGTGGAAATCATGTGGGCCAAAACACGGTGTTCAAACTTCAGATTTTTGGGGACAATGTCAGGGGGTTATCAGACAAGAAAATTTTTGCTTCTTCAAGAGATACTTCAAAGTCTATGGGCCAAGAATTTTGGACAAACACATCATACCCACTAAATTTGGCGGAAAAAATCTTTTCAAATTTGCTAGGAGTCCAACACAATTGCAGTACCCAAAATCATAGATTCTAAGTCATCCTTATCATTTACAAACAGATTTGCATAAAACATTCTCACATGTTCTTCATACACAGAATTTCCAAGAGTGTCAAACAAAGGGGAAAGGTGCTGAAAATCAAAAATTGCAGTCACATCACAATGAAGACTTTGCATAAGAGAAAGACTTACAGAGCGTCCATAAGCCATGAATTTTGACTTGTAGGACTCGAACCTGGCCTTTTCACTGGGACCATAGAAGATCAGCTTGTCTTCAAGACCAAATTCCAAGCGTTCTACATTGCCCTTCTTGCATGCAGCCTTTTTGGAGGTTTGCTCCAAGGGTCTCTTTTCGGCCTCTTTTCTGGATGATAGGTTGATTTTCATATGAAGCACTGCTATCATTGTCCGT
This sequence comes from Nicotiana undulata, assembly GCA_005239495.1. Lineage (NCBI taxonomy): Eukaryota > Viridiplantae > Streptophyta > Magnoliopsida > Solanales > Solanaceae > Nicotiana > Nicotiana undulata. The sequence goes on along the minus strand of ML265041.1, from coordinate 16,257 downwards.
CTTGAGAAAATTTAAGTCAATGGATGATTCTACATCCACAGGCTCTTCTGTATCGAGAGATTTTTTAACCTACGGCTTCGTCTGGTTGCAGAGGAAGGGTTTCTTTTGGACATAGAGAAATCGGTTGTTTGGTAGGGAATGAGAGAAGTATTTGGAGATGGAAGGTTTTTAACAAGGGATTTGAGAGGAGCGAAGGGGCGTCTTGGTTACTGGAAGGGTCAAGTACAGACGGAGGTGATGGTTCTGAATGACTGCTGGGCGGTACATGTCATAATTACACCTCCACAGTAAAAGTAATTAGTACAAGGATAATTATGGGAATAAAATATACTGAAAGCGTGTAAAATAAATTAACCACTTAGGAAAATATTTGATTTACAAATTTGGCACAATGCCAATCTTTTTCGAAGGATGCAAAATCTTTCTTCCAAAAGAGGTTTAGTAAAAATATCACCAAGTTGAGAATCAGTACTAATAAACTCTAATGTAATATCACCTTTTGCAACATGATCACGAATAAAATGATGTTTAATTTTCATGTGCTTTACTCTAGAATGATGCATAGAATTTTTAGATAAGCATATAACACTAGTGTTGTCGCAAAAAATATGAGTGGAAGTAAGAGATAAATCATTATCAAGGAGTTGATGCATAATCCATGAAACTTGAGTACAACAGCTTCCAACAGCTAGGTATTTTGCCTCAGTCGTTGATAGAGCAACACAATTTTGTTTCTTGCTATGCCAAGATACTAAGGCATTTCCCAGCATTTGACATGTCCCACTAATATTTTTCCTATCAGTCTTGTCTCCTGCAAAATCAGCATCTAAAAAACCTCTCAAGGAAAAATTGTTAACATGATCATACCATAGTCCTAATTCAGTAGTACCAATTAAATATATAATTATGCATTTAACCACAGTCAAATGGGATTATTTAGGAGTTGACTGAAATCTGGCACATTTACATACACTAAACATAATATCTGGTCGACTAGCAGTTGTCGCGCCCCCTTTTTTTCTCGCGAAATCAGGGTTTCGACATTTGGGGTTAAGACAACTCTTTCCTTTTGGGAAAGGGGTTTGTGTTTTTGGAGAGTCGCCACCTAACGATTTTAACGGTGCGTTAGGGAACCTGAGGGGTTCATTTACAATTACGTTGCTAACTAGAGATAAGGTAAGGGCTTGAAATTATCTCAAGGGGAAGGTGTTAGGCACACCCCTCAGGATCCACAAGTGTGGTTCCCGGCCAAATGGTTTTTGTGAATTTGCACAATTAAACAAGTAACAAGTAAGGGCTCAAGGAATAGGGGATTTTAAGTATTAAGCAAGCAAGTGTTTGGAAAACAATTATAAAACGACTAAGTTTTGAAAAAGAGTTATAATCTAACATTTAAAGGAAGGGATGTCCTAGGTTTGAAATAATATGGATCACATCAATGCAATACCCGGTATGACACTCCTCAGAGAGGGGCTACACGTGGTATTAGCGCATCGGTCATCATATCCATATTCTACCCTTTCCCACCCCGTGAAGGTGTTTAAAGCGCGTGTTGGTCACGAACTCTATTGCGTGCTATTACCCGTCCCATCCTATCAGTCCCGGAGGAGGTTAGGACTACTATCCTAAAGGGAGGTACTAGGCAGACCCTCAGGTTTAAAGGTAAAATTCTAAAGCGACAAGTAAAGAACATATAGGACTGCAGTAAATGGGAAACACATAGGAGCACATAAGAGGCTCAGATTTACCTCCGCAAATAATGCATATAATTAGCACGACTCAAACACATATAAGGACAGTATTGTTAATTAAGATCCTAAGACATGGTGTCTAGGTGAATTCAGAGGATAAACAGATATGTAGTTTTGTCATTACTTGAAATCCATAATCAGTTTGCCTACTGATTCAAAAGAACCTGTTAGCATTAAGCAATACACACAAGAGAGGTAGACTTCCAGTTTTAGAAATTTAATCCCCTAAGGCTTGCCTAGGCGGGGGACAATGTATCAGAATTATTAGAGAAATTGTTGCAGATTGTTACCTAAACATGCTGTTCTAGGTGATGTAAATCTAAGAATGCAAAGTCAATTACCGATTTCTATTATAAGCAGACATGATGAACGTAATGTAAAACTATTTTTATATCTTTTATATATCAGCGGTTTAAACTTAAGAGAAGCTGATTAAATGCAAACGAAACCTAGAGCATGGTATCTAACATGCATATATAAATGCAGGATGATTAAGATCTGATTTTGAATGCGCAAGAGTAACAGATTTATGTTGATTTTATTATCTTAAGAGCAGGAGTTCTAAGTGATAGGCATGAGCATAAATTAGAGGCATGATGTACGTTAAAGCAGTAGACATGACAGCCTTAAGGACATGGTATCTAGTGCATGCTTGACATGGTATGCAAAAGTGACAAGTTCATTAATTATTCACCTAAGACATGATTTCTATGTGAAACATGGTGAAGTACAGATTTGTTAATACTCGTTTGATATAGGATTCAATTTTAGAATGCATGAACATAATCACATGGCAACATTTTATTGTTATTATTGAACAGGCAGTGGCATAACAGTGCTGAAAATAGGTTCATGAAATCCTAATAGCATGATTTCTAATGCACACATTAGGAATGTATACCTAAGCATGGATTCTACCCATCTATATCTATGGCATGCATAGTTATCCATTTTCCCTTTTTACTATCCATCCCCAAGAGTTGTTTACAATTTATTACAGGCCAATGAATAAATTACATAATTGGAATGGAAAATAAGAAGCTATTCTATAGGGAGCCTACAGATAGGCCCAAGTGTTCCAAACCTCATTGTCATATGGTACTTCACAGCCTTTCATAATCCGGGTGTGTCAAAGTTCCCTAAGGACCTCAAGGGCTCTTGGGCAATGCTCATACCCAGATTTAGTAACCCAGAATTGGACATGTGCAGTGTGGAAATGCCATCCTCAATATGTCAGAGTTCAGAGGGAGCTCAGGGATCCCAAAGCAGTGTTCACGCTGAAGGGGAAAAGCCTATGGTCTAAGAATAAAGTGAAGTGCAAGATATTATTTGGAAAAGAGTTGAGTTAAAAAGAACCTTTCTAAAGAATAGTTTATTTGAAATAGTTTGCAAGTGAGTAGTTTAGGAAAAACAGTTTTAGAATCAATCAACTAACATTAAACAGCACATAGTGCATAGAGACAATACAGACAAGGGAACAGGGAATGGGGATATGTAGAAAACAGGTTAGGATACCAGAGTATTACAGCATGTACAAAGCTCAGACAGACATAGTTTGCCACAAAAGGTTCATGCCAGGGGCTTAAATGAAATCAGATTGAGGGAGTACTGGGGAGATGGCAGCATGCAATACACATAATTACACATAGGTTCAGAAAGGGCCATGTGTTCAAGATTACATGGAGACTAGGTGACACATAGTGCAACTGTAGTATACTAGGGATCACGGGAGACATAAGCAAAATTACATTGAAACATGCAAGAGGTCGTGCATATGATGAGGCTAAAGAGAAAGGTACTGAGAACTAGAAACAACAGAGTATACCAACTAGTTGGAGATTGGACAGCAGAACCATAAGTAGAAGCAGATTAAGAATAGTATAAACTGAAATACCCAAAGAAACATACTATTTTGAATCTTAAACATAAATTGGAGACATACCAGTTGTAACAACCCAGCCGGTCGTTTCGCGTATTAGGATCCCATTTCCTTTACTGAAACCTACCTTAGCGGCTATTCGTGCCTTATGACTCGCGGGAGCGGGTGGTTCGGGATTTGGGAATGATTTGGATGGTTTAGGAACACTTGGTTCCTTAAGGTTGGTCTATTTGGCCAAGTTTTGACTTCGGTCAACATTTCAAGCAAACAACCTCGGAATCAAGTTCTGACAGCTCCAAAAGCTCCGTATAATGATTTCGGACTTGGGCGTATATTCGGCTCGGGTTTCTGATGACCCGGAAGCATTTCGGCATCCGAAATAGAAATCAGGATTTCCTTATCTTTGAAATTTGGGTTGGGACGTGAATTTATTCTATCGAGGTCCGAATGGAATTTCGGTACTGGTAATAGTTTCGTATAGTCATTTATGACTTATTTGTAAAATTTGAGGTCATTCTGAGTAGTATAGACATGTTCGGCGCAATGATATGAAATCTAGAGTTCTTAAAGTCTTAAGTTTGAATTCAAGGGGTTTGGAGGGTGATTTAAAGTTCTAGTGATGTTTTGAGTGTTCCGTCAACTCGAGCGAGTCCGTCATATGATTTGGGACTTGTTGGTATATTTTGTCGGAGGCTCGGGTGGGCCCAGGGGCTTCCCGGACCCCGCACGGGGCCAAAAACCAGCAAAATCCACTGCTGGTGTGGCTGCTTCTGGTGTGATCGCACATGCGGTCTACTAGTCGCAGGTGTGAGACCGCACATGCGGTCCCAGCCTCGCAGGTGCAGAAAGCCCATAGATCCATCTACCTCCGCATGTGCGGACTTGTGCCGCTGGTGCGAGTCCGCAGGTGCGAGTCCGCTGGTGCGGACTTTCCCTCGCAGGTGCGACCCCATCTCCCAGGCCCAGCCTCCGCAGGTGCGGCCAATTCTTCGCAGGTGCGGGACCGCACCTGCGGTCCCAAAGTCGCAAGTGCGATAATCCCTGTGGGCAGCCTACATTTAAGTTCCAAACACGGGTCTTCTTCATTTTTCGACCATTTCACCTCCATTAGAGAGTTCTAGGAGCTTCAAGAACCAGCTCTTGACCCAAATTCAGTAGAGGTAAGTAAATTCTTTTCATTTATCTAGTTTCATACATGAATTAACAAAGAAATCAACTACTAATTCTTGGAAAAATCTTGGTTTTGGGTTGTAAATGGGATTTTTGGAAAATTTGTGAATTACCCCTTTTTAGCCATTGAATTCCTAAATAAATTATGTAATTACGATCCTTAGAATACGGGTAGTTTAATCCTTCAAGAATTTTCAAAATCCGAAAGCGTGGGCCCGGGGTCAAAATTTCAAACATCGCCAAGAATGTTAAATTTTAGGAACTCTTGCTAATTCTCCTTCTTGAACCTTAAATTGATTCAATTATGCTATGTTTGGCTAGTTGTAAACCGTCAAGAGTAGTTTCGGAGTTTCGGGCGCATCTTTTGATCCGGTCCTTGGTCCGAGGAGTGCTTTTATCGAGGTGAGTCTCCTTTCTAACCTCGTAAGAGGGAAATTGTCCCTATAGGTAACCTTGATTGCTATGTGATCGTGTTTGGGGGCTACGTACGCACCAAGTGACGAGATTCCATACGTAGTGGCTATTACTTCTTTGTTCAGGTAGTTAGGACACAACATGTTCATTTTTTTTCCCTGTTGTAGCATAAATGTGACTTGATACTTGTGTGATTGGTATTGTTGTCTTTGAACGTTGTGATACTTGGCTTGATTTAAGTGTGATAAGAGAATTACGAGATGGGATCGAGTCGGACGCCACGGCAGAGTGATGATTGATTATAATGTGGGATCGGGTTGTACGCCACGGCCGAGTGATGATTGATTATATTGTGGGATCGGGTCGTACTCCACGGCAGAGTGATGATTGATTATATTGTGGGATCGGGTCGTACTCCATGGCAGAGTGATGAGAGAGTATATTATGGGATCGGGTCGTACGCCACGGCAAGATTGAGACTACAGGGTGGGATCGGGTCGTATGCCACGGCGAGATTGAGACTACAGGGTGGGATCGGGCCATACACCACGGCGAGATTGAGATTACAGGGTGGGATCGGGCCGTACACCACGGCGGAGCGATGTGAGTGAGTACCATATGGGAGCGGGTCGTACGCCATGGCGGATACCAAACTTGTTTGATTTGAGATTGTTACTTGATGCCGGATATTGATGTACTTGATTATTTGTTTACTTTCCTACAGTTTTCCTTACATCATGCTTACTTTATTACTGTTGGACCTTAGTGAGTATCGAGTCGACCTCTCGTCACTACTTCTTCGAGATTAGACGGGATACTCACTGGGTACATATTTATGTATGTACTCATGTTGCACTTTCCTTTCTTTCTGCGCTTGATTGTGCAGGTCCAGAGGCTGGTCCGTCTGATTATCAGTCCAGTGTTAGATATTGACCGAGTGGCTATACTTCACGGTGAGCTGTCCTCATTGGCGACTTCCTGGCAGCACCCTGGAGTTTCTTTGTCATGTTTCTCTGTCTTTTGTTCAGACTGAGGCTTAGTATATATATATTTCAGTTATTGTATATTCAGTAGTTGCCCGTGACACTCGTGACACTAGTTCCTGGTACACACGTAGTGTATATTTTGGGATATTGGGTTGTATATCTATGTATATGCCTTAGCTTGGATAGGCCTTTAGTATGCTTTACTACTGTATCAGGCCGATATTTTGCTCGTTCTGTTTAAAATTAGTAGTTGTTGATTTGTTAACTAAAAAGGGGAAGGGTAACACCTAGTGCATTTCGTATTGGCTTGCCTAACCCCGCGGTTGGGTGCCATCGCGAACTGAATTAGGATTTGGGTCGTGACAATGTGGTATCTAGAGCTTTAGGGTTATGTAGTCTCACGAGTCACGGGCAAACCCATTAGATTCTTGCGGATCGGTACGGAGACGTCTGTACTTATCTTCAGGAGGCTATAGGGTGTTAAGAAACTCCTTTTGTTCATATCCTATCGTGCAACCGATGATGTACTCAAACCTGTTCTTCTACTCTCTCACAGATGGTGAGGACGTGTGCTTCACATGTTCCTGATCCAGGGGAGGCTGCTACCCCCGCCGCTCGAGGCCGTGGTAGGGGCAGGGGTAGGGCTCCTATTCGTAGGAGGGGGCGAGGGCGTCCCAGGGCTGTACCGGTCGCACCGATTGAGGACCCTTATGTTGAGGAGCAGGATGAGTTGCCTCCAATAGCTCCACCACTAGCTGATTTTATGACCGCGTCGGGCTTCCAGGAGGTCATGGGCCGTATGCTAAGGTTCATGGATACTATGTCACAAGCGGGTGTACTTCCATAAGATCCTGCTGCTTTTCAGGAAGGAGGGGGAGTTCAGACCCCTACCGCTCAGGCTACAGGACCAGCAACAGCAGTACATCATACTCCAGATATTCCACCAGTGATTGGGGTTCAGCCTAGGGTGGCAGCACTAGAGCCCAGGCCAGTTACATAGATAGACCAACAGAAGTTGCTGGGTAGATGGACCCAACTTTTCCCTCCGACCTTCGGGGGTGAGCGGGGAGAGGATGCACAGGATTTCATCGAGAGGTGCAGGGATAGACTGCACAACATGAGGATACTAGAGTCACATGGGGTAGATTTCATGACCTTCCAGCTTGAGGGCAGAGCTCGCCGCTGGTGGCAGTCTTATATACTCAGTAGGCCAGCAGGGTCTCCACCGGTTACTTGGGAGCAGTTTACTCAGTTATTCTTGGACCGATACATTCCACCGTCTGAGAGGGAGGAGTTGCGGGGTCAGTTTGAGAGGTTAGAGCAGGGGCAGATGTCTGTGTCAGATTATGAGGCCAGGTTCTCAGAGTTATCCCGCCATACTCTCATGATATTGCCCACATATGTTGAGAGGGTTCGGCGATTTATGGCGGGCTTACATCTGGGTATCAGGACTTCCATGGCTAGAGAGGTAGAGATGGGTACCTCATATCATCTTATAGTCGAGATACCTCGACGTGTCGAGGGTTACCGTGTGCGGGGCAGGGAGCAATGTCAGCCAGGTCAGCAGGACAAGAGGGCCAGGTTTGCAGGCGACTTCAGAGGGGCTCCAGCTAGGGCCAGGGGTCAGTACGGAGGTGTCCAGTTCAGCATGCCTTCCTATTCAGCACCTCCAATACCTCCTAGGGTTGTTCCAGTTAGGCCCCAGTTTAGCGCCATGCTAGAGCGCTCCTATCATCCTCCAGCCATCCAGAGTGCACCCAGCAGTTATTCTAGCCATCAGAGATCCTACAGTTCTTATCTCAGTGTTTTACCAGAGGATTCACACCGCTCTTCAACTATTCAAGGTTCCTCCTCTTCAGGGCAGTGAGCAGTAGTGCCAGGGGGTTGCTTCGAGTGTGGGGATCTGAGCCACACGTGGAGGTTTTGTCCCAGGTATCGGAGCAAGGTCGTGCAGCAGAGCCAGCAGCCTATGATTATAGCACCAGCAGCACGACCACCTAGGGGTGGAGGTCAGGTTTGCGGGGGCCTTCCTAGAGGGGGAGGCCAGTCTGGAGTGGGTCGTTCAGTTCCAGCTCGTCTTGGGGGAGCTCAAGCATCGGGTGCTCCAGCCAGATTTTATGTTATTACAGCCAGGGCATACGCAGTGGCATCAGACGCTGTGATTACATGTATTATTTCGGTCTGTGGTAGAGAGGCTTCAGTGTTATTTGATCCAAGGTCTACATATTCATATGTTTCAGCATTATTTGCCCATTCTCTGGATGTTATTTGTGAGTCTTTGGGTTCTCCCTTGTATGTATCCACTCCTGTGGGCGACTCTGTAATGGTAGACCGGGTCTACTGGTCTTGTGTGATTACTTTATGTGGGTTTGAGACCAGAGTCGACCTGTTGTTGCTTGATATGGTTGATTTCGAGGTTATTTTGGGCATGGATTGGCTATCTCCTCATCATGTTGTCTTGGATTGTCATTCCAAGACAGTTACATTAGCCATGCTTGAGTCGCCGAGGTTAGAGTGGAGGGGTGTTTCAGTTAGTGCCTTCAGCCGGGTCATTTCCTTCATGAAAGCTCGGCATATGGTCGAGAAAGGGTGCCTGTCTTATCTTGCTTATGTGCGGGACACCACCACCGAGTCTCCTACCATTGATTCAGTGCCTGTCGTTTGGGAGTTTCCAGATGTGTTTCCTTCAGATCTTCCAGGCATGCCTCCAGATCGAGATATAGATTTCTGCATTGACTTGGCTCCAGATACTCAGCCTATTTCCATTCCTCCTTATCGTATGTCTCCTAAGGAACTGAAGGAGCAGCTTGAGAAGTTGTTGGCCAAGGGATTTATTAGGCCAAGTGTGTCGTCGTGGGTTGCTCCAGTCCTATTTGTGAAGAAGAAGGATGGGTCTATGCGGATGTGTATTGACTACCGTCAGTTGAATAAAGTGACCATCAAGAACAAGTATCCTCTGCCACGCATTGACAATTTATTTGATCAGCTACAGGGTGCTCGTGAGTTCTCTTAGATTGATTTGAGGTCAGGTTATCACCAGTTGAAGATTCGAGCTTCTAATGTCCCGAAGACTGCATTTCGCACCAGATATGGCCATTATGAGTTCTTAGTGATGTCCTTTGGCTTGACTAATGCCCCAGCAGCCTTCATGGACTTGATGAATAGGGTATTCAAGTCGTATATTGATTCATTCGTGATTGTTTTCATTGATGATATATTGATCTACTCACGAAGCCTGGGTGAGCACGAGCAGCATTTGAGAGTTGTGCTTCAGACCTTACGAGAACAGAAGCTTTATGCTAAATTCACCAAGTGTGAGTTCTGGTTGGATTCTGTGGCGTTCTTGGGGCATGTGGTGTCCGGTGAGGGTATCAAGGTTGATCCGCAGAATATTGAGGCAGTGCAGAGTTGGCCACGTCCTACTTCAGCTTCAGAGATCAGGAGTTTCCTGGGCCTAGTAGGTTATTACCGTTGTTTCGTGGAGGGATTCTCTTCTATTGCCGCTCCATTGACTAGATTGACTCAGAAGAATGTTCCATTTCAGTGGTCCGATGATTGTAAAGCGAGCTTTTAGAAGCTCAAATCAGCATTGACTTCAGCACCAGTTCTTTCCTTGCCTTCGGAGTCAGGGGTGTATACCGTATATTGGCGACGCTTCATGTGTCGGGCTTGGATGTGTGTTGATGCAGGATGGCAGGGTTATTGCTTATGCTCCGCGCCAGCTGAAGGTTCATGAAAAGAATTACCCTGTGCACGATTTGGAGTTTGCGGCGATTGTTCATGCTTTGAAGATATGGTGGCATTATCACTATGGTGTATCTTGTGAGGTCTATACGGACCACCGCAGCCTGCAATACTTGTTTAAGCAGAGGGACCTTAATTTGAGGCAGCGGAGGTGGCTTGAGTTGTTGAAGGACTATGATTTCACAATTTCGTATCACCCGGGCAAGGCAAATGTAGTGGCAGATGCTTTGAGCAGGCGGGCAGCTAGTATGGGTAGTTTGGCCTACATTGCAGCTGAGGAGAGACCTTTAGCCTTGGACATTCAGTCCTTGGCCAATCGATTGGTGAGATTGGACCTTTCAGAGTCTCGTCGAGTTTTGGATCATATGGTTGCTCAGTCTTCATTATTGGGAGAGATCAAGGCTCGACAGTTTGATGATCCACGTCTAGCAGAGCTTCGGGATACGGTGATCCAGGGCAGGGCCAAGGATGTTACCTTAGGCGAGGATGGTGTTCTGCGACTCCAGGGTCGATTGTGTATTCCTGATATCGATGGCCTGAGGGTAAGGATTCTAGCAGAGGCGCACAGTTTTCGGTATTCTATTCATCCAGGAGCGACAAAGATGTATCGTGATTTGAAGCGGCACTACTGGTGGAGGCGGATGAAGAAGGACATTTTTCATCATGTGGCCAGGTGTCTTAATTGTCAACAGGTTAAGTACGAGCATCAGCGGCCAGGAGGCTTGTTTCAGCAGATGCCCATTCCTCAGTGGAAGTGAGAGCGTATCACTATGGACGCGGTTTGGGTCATTGTGGACAGACTGACCAAATCGGCGCATTTCATTCATGTGGCTACTACTTACACTACAGAGAGGTTGGCTCAGATTTATCTTCGTGAGATAGTCTGGTTGCATGGTGTGCCGGTGTCTATCATTTCAGATCGGGGTCCTCAGTTCACTTCACACTTTTGGAGAGCTTTGCACAGCGATATGGGTACTCAGATAGACCTCATTTCAGCTTTCCACCCCCAGACTGATGGCCTGTCAGAGCGTACAGTTCAGATTCTGGAGGATATGCTCAGGGCTTGCGTGATTGATTTCGGGGGTCAGTGGGACCAGTTCCTACCTTTGGCGGAGTTTGCATACAATAATAGTTATCAGTCCAGCATCGAGATGGCTCCATTTGAGGCTTTATATGGTCGGCGATGCCGTTCTCCGATTGGGTGGTTTGAGCCTGGTGAGGCCAAGTTATACGGTACAGATCTGGTTAGAGACGCCTTGGAAAAGGTGAAGATTATTCAGGAGAGGCTCCATACAGCATAGTCTAGGCAGAAGAGCTACGCAGATCAGCAGGCACGTGATGTATCATTCATGGAGGGATATAAGGTTATGTTGAAGGTTTCGCCGATGAAGGGCATTATAAGATTCGGGAAGAAGGGCAAGCTGAGCCCCATGTTTATAGGTCCTTTCGAGGTGTCGAAGCGGGTTGGAGAGGTTGCTTATGAGCTTGCCTTTCCTCCAGCATTATCAGGAGTTCACCCAGTTTTTCATGTTTCCATGCTTCGAAGGTATCATGCCGACTTCTCGCACGTGGTCGATTACAGCACTATTCAGTTAGATGAGAAGTTGGGCTACGAGGAGGAGCCAGTGGCTATTGTTGATAGGCAGGACCGCCAGTTGAGGTCTAAGACAGTTTCTGCGGTTAAGGTCCAGTGGAGAGGCCAACCAGTTGAGGAGGCGACTTGGGAGTCCGAGCAGGACATGCGGAGCAGATACCCACAGCAATTCAGCACTTCAGGTACGATTCTAGACCCGTTCGAGGACGAACGTTTGTTTAAGAGGGGGAAAATGTAATGACCCAGCCGGTCGTTTTGCGTATTAGGATCCCGTTTCCCTGACTGAAAACTCCCTTAGCGGTTATTCGTTATTTATGACTCGCGGGAGCGGGTGGTTCGGGATTTGGGAATGATTTGGATGGTTTAGTAACACTTGGTTCCTTAAGGTTTGCCTATTTGGCCAAGTTTGACTTTGGTCAACATTTCGAGCAAACGACCTCGGAATCGGGTTTTGACAGCTCCAGTAGCTCCGTATAATGATTTTGGACTTGGGCGTATGTTCGGCTCGGGTTTCTGATGACCCGGAAGCATTTCGGCGCCCGAAATGGAAATCAGGATTTCCTTATCTTTGAAATTTGGGTTGGGACGTGAATTTATGCTATCGAGGTCCTAATGGAATTCCGTGACCGGGAATAGTTCCGTATAGTCATTTATGACTTGTCTGTAAAATTTGAGGTCATTCCGAGTAGTATAGACTCGTTCGGCGCAATGATATGAAATCTAGAGTTCTTAAAGTCTTAAGTTTGAATTCAAGGGGTTTGGAGGGTGATTTCAAGTTCTAGGGATGTTTTGAGTGTTCCGTGAACTCGAGCGAGTCCGTCATATGATTTGGTACTTGTTGGTATATTTTGTCGGAGGCTCAGGTGGGCCCTGGGGCTTCCCGGACCCCGCACGGAGCCAAAAACCAGCAAAATCCACTGCTGGTGTGGTTGCTTCTGGTGTGACCGCATTTGCGGTCTACCAGTCGCAGGTGCGAGACCGCACCTGCGGTACCAGCCTCGCAGGTGCGGAAAGCCCATAGACCCATCTACCTCCGCAGGTGCGGACTTGTGCCGCTGGTGTGAGTCCGCTGGTGCGGAAATCCTCCGCAGGTGCGAGTCTGCTGGTGCGGAAATCCTCCGCAGGTGCGAGTCCGCTGGTGCAGACTTTCCCTCACAGGTGCGACCCCAGCTACCAGGCCCAGCCTCCGCAGGTGCGGCCAATTCTTCGCAGGTCGGGTACCGCACCTGCGGTCCCAAAGTCGCAGGTGCGAGAATCCCTATGGGCAGCCTACATTTAAGTTCCAAACACGGGTCTTCTTCATTTTTCGACCATTTCACCTCCATTAGAGAGTTCTAGGAGCTTCAAGAACATGCTCTTGACCCAAATTCAGTAGAGGTAAGTAAATTCTTTTCATTTATCTAGTTTCATACATGAATTAACAAAGAAATCAACTACTAATTCTTGGAAAAATTTAGGTTTTGGGTTGTAAATGGGATTTTTGGAAAATTTGTGAATTACCCCTCTTTAGCCATTGAATTCCTAAATAAATTATGTAATTACGATCCTTAGACTACGGGTAATTTAATCCTTCAAGAATTTTCAAAATCCGAAAGCGTGGGCCCGGGGTCGAAATTTCAAACATCGCCAAGAATGTTAAATTTTAGGAACTCTTGCTAATTCTCCTTCTTGAACCTTAAATTGATTCAATTATGCTATGTTTGGCTAGTTGTGAACCGTCAATAGTAGTTTCGGAGTTTCGGGCGCATCTTTTGATCCGGTCCTTGGTCCGAGGAGTGCTTTTATCGAGGTGAGTCTCCTTTCTAACCTCGTAAGAGGGAAATTGTCCCTCTAGGTAACCTTGATTGCTATGTGATCGTGTTTGGGGGCTACGTACGCACCAAGTGACGAAAGTCCATACGTAGTGGCTATTACTGCTTCGTCCGGGTAGTTAAGACACAGCATGTTCATTGTTTTTCCCTGTTGTAGCATAAATGTGACTTGTATACTTGTGTGATTGGTATTGTTGTCTTTGAACGTTGTGATACTTGGCTTGATTTAAGTGTGATAAGAGAATTACGGGATGGGATCGGCCATACGCCACAGCAGAGTGATGATTGATTATATTGTGGGATCGGGTCGTACGCCACAGCAGAGTGATGATTGATTATATTGTGGGATCGGGCTGTACGCCACGACAGAGTGATGATTGATTATATTGTGGGATCGGGTCGTACGCCACGGCAGACTGATGAGAGAGTATATTATGGGATCGAGTTGTACGCCACAGCGAGATTGAGACTACAGGGTGGGATCGGCTGTACACCACGGCGAGATTGAGACTACAGGGTGGGATCGGGCCGTACGTCACGGCGAGATTGAGACTACAGGGTGGGATCGGGTCGTACGCCACGGCGGAGCGATGTGAGTGAGTACCATATGGGAGCGGGTCGTACGCCACGGCGGATACCAAACTTGTTTGATTTGAGATTGTTACTTGATGCCGGATATTGATGTACTTGATTATTTGTTTACTTGCCTACAGTTTTCCTTACATCCTGCTTACTTTATTACTGTTGGAACTTAGTGAGTATCGAGCCAACCTCTCGTCACTACTTCTTCGAGATTAGATGGGATACTCACTGGGTACATATTTATGTATGTACTCATGTTGTACTTTCCTTTCTTTTTGCACTTGATTGTGCAGATCCAGAGGCTGGTCCGTCTGATTATCAGTCCAGTGTTAGATATTGACTGAGTGGCTATACTTCACGGTGAGCTGTCCTCCTTGGCGACTTCCTGGCAGCACCCTGGAGTTTCTTTGTCATGTTTATCTGTCTTTTGTTCAGACTGAGGCTCAGTATATATATATTTCAGTTATTGTATATTCAGTAGTTGCCCGTGACACTCATGACACTAGTTCCTGCACACACGTAGTGTATATTTTGGGATATTGGGATGTATATCTATGTATATGCCTTAGCTTGGCTAGGCCTTTATTATGCTTTACTATTGTATCAGGCCGATATTTTGCTCGTTCTGTTTAAAATTAGTAGTTGTTGATTTGTTAACTAAAAAGGGGAAGGGTAACACCTAGTGCGTTTCGTATTGAATTGCCTAACCCCGCGGTTGGGTGCCATCGCGACCTGAATTAGGATTTGGGTCGTGACACCAGTTGGAAGGATAGCAGGTATAGAATGAATAGTAAGCAAGTATGTTAACTAGTCTTGGCTTTTAGCCAACTAGTAGCAAGCAAGCAATCAAGAGAAGAAGTGTGTGTGTGTGTGAGTAAGAGAGAGCTTGAACAATGTATATGTTCGTGTTATTTAATGAAAGAGTAGTGTGTATATATATAGTTTGAAAGATAGGTGGAAAATAAGGTAACAAATAACAGTTCAGCAAATAATGGAAGTGCACATCAATTATAATCACATTAATATCAGTACTCCCTTTAATTAAGGAGTCAATATTCAAACGGATACAAACATATATAAGAAAAGGAAATCATATAAACTGATGGTACAAGCATAGGGCAGTATATGGCACATAAGTAAGACCAAGTTCAGAATCTTATTTAAGGAAATTATATGTGTATTAACTTGACAATAATATTGGTACGAGAATGAAGCAGGGAATACTTTAAAATTGGGAAATCAACAAGGGGATCCTCGAGTGAGGTCCTAACTACGGGAAATCAACACTGACCAAAGGAAAATACCACACAAGGGAATAACTTCATCACATATAGGAATAGTACAGAACAATCAAGACTAAATTCAGCATTGCCCCAATTAAGGAAACAACATAAGAATCCGTGTGATAGCATATTCAGCAAAATAAGGCAAGGAAATAATTTAGATTAAGATCAGTAGTGTATTACCATAGGAGATCAGTGTAGGACACTAATCCCAGGGAATCAGGGATTCGAATAGGAATAGCATCAATTAAAGGAAATTAGCAGATGATAAGCAAGAAGTCAGACAACCCTAGTAACGAAGACATATGAGATTAGGGATTCTCATGGACTATAGGGTAAACAGTAAGATAAACGGGAAAGCATGAGAAATCAAAAACATAGATGAATAACATAGGGTAAAACATCAGCAAATCACAAAGCTCATGGAACACAGACACATATGAGAACAATATTATCACAGACAAAATCAGGGACTTAGGGTTTAGGACTAGAAATTAGTGATTTTAACACAAAAACTTAGACAAGAGCAAGAAATCTAAATAAATTGCTAAAACACAGTAGGAATCATAGAATGACACTAAAAATTATAGGAAAATCGTTTCAGAAAGGGGTCATGAAACCCTAGCTTTAAAAACAAAGAGTCACTTTAGAGAAAAATCAAAGAGGTTTTGAGGAAAACAACGAAATAGCTTAAAACCTACACAGATCTATCATAGATCTAAAGGAATCGGGGCGTCTTAGCATTAGGGTTTCAAAGAGAACCCAGAAAGATAAGAAAAACTTCAAAAATGTTACTGGTTTAAGCCCCAAAGGTCATAGATCTTACTCGAACGATCGGAGGTGGCCGGAGAATGGCGAGCACAGGCCAGGGGGTAGGAGAGTTAATGCATGTCTCTTGAAGGCCTTAGAGATGGCAAACACCGGTGTAAAAGGACCATAAGAGGTCTGAGGATGAGTACTCCATGGCCTCCGGTGGACATGTCGCCGGAGAAGACGAAGGGACTCATCGGAGCAGGGGAAGAGACTGGAAGTCTCTAGAGAGT
>ML265040.1:0-97026 GCA_005239495.1 Nicotiana undulata | reverse complement strand
ATATATATATTAAAGCAAAAAAGTTTGCCTTCTCATTTAGCCAAGTGGCAAGTTATTAGAAAGTCACATGGAAACTTAATTTATTAAAAATTCAAATTGTAACAGATTTTTCGGCCTACAAACAATCAATCTCCCACATTTATTGCCTCTGTTTTTGTAAAATTTTTATTATTTAATATTAAAAAAATACTAAAGTGTAAAAAGTATCGTGTGATTAGCAGGCTTCCTAAAAAATCGTGTTTCATACCATATTTACCATGTTATCTCTTTGTCTTCCTAAAAATATTTTTATTTCTCCCCATTTTGCGCCATCCGTGTAATCTCACTTGCTCACTGAAGATGAGAAGATACTCATCAACAAGAAACAATGTAATATTTATAAAATCATAAGTAGGCTAACACTTCCTCATATCTGAATCTTTATTATCTAAAATTGAGGGAATACTGCAAAGAAAAGATTTATAATTTTTTAGCAGCTATTACATTTTATCATCTTCAACAAAAATCCAATTTGAGGTATGTTTGTGCAGATGACTTTCCTTCTTAATTTTAGATATAAACCCTAAATTACTTGTTTGGAATTCAAATTTCTATTTGCCCTTACATTTTATGGGTTGAATCACACATTTTTCGACTCTTTTTATGAAAATAACATCTTTTTCATAAAGTTAATGCCCTAAATTAGTTGCTTGAAATTACAATTTTTATTTGCCTTTTTAATGGGTTGAATCACACATTTTTAAAAAATTTACGAAAATTTTCGTTTTCATAAAGTTAATGCCTTAAACACACGTAAGTTGTTTCTTATTTATAGCAAGTAAAAAGTTTGTGATAATATATAGTATATACTATACATATATACAACAATTGATTTTTTTTTTAATTTAGTTAATTACTACTTAATGTTTGTCTTCGGTATATATATATATATATATATATATATATATATATATATAGCTGCATCGAGCATATACTTAGTATTAAGTAAATCCTTTGACCAAATTTTTTCTAAGGCAAAATATGACGGCAAACTTCGATTATATCAACGATATATCGACTAACAAGATGAGTTAGAATTTGAAGGTACTGTAGTGAGATTGTGGCGCGTTCCAGACCGCGACAAACCAGACAACATCATCTCCCTTGAATTAATTATTCAAGATGAAAATGTGCATTATTTTTTAGTTGCACTTATTTTTTTCAGTAATTCGATTACAATCTCCATTTTCTGATTTGTTTTATGGAATTTATTATGTCATGTGTATATTTAATCAACTGCAATTTCAATTTTTATGGTCTATATGGAAATATTTTACTTATTTTATAATAAAAAGACAAACTTTTTTAATTTGTTTATCAGTAGCAAAGTAAATAAGTGTTTGCCAATGCCTAAACTATGTTCAAACGCCTGTTTGTAAATGAAGAAAATAATTTTTATATACTTGAAATCAGTCATTTGAACAATATATGCCATAAAAATTGCATTATGTGTTATTTTAGAAAGGCAGACATTCACATATTATGTTTTAACATTAGTGCTCGGTTTGTTTAATATAATTTGAGACAACACTGTACAACTGAGTATTTGCCTGACTCAATATTTACAAATTATTTGTCTCTAGGGCAATCGAATTCATGCGACTGTCGATCGGTCTCTTATATGTATGTTCAAACCAAAGATAGAGGAGTTGAGTTTGTACTTTATGAATAACTTTATGGTTGGACCAAATAATATGAAAATTAAATACACACGACATCAATTGAAGTTGGCATTTACTCATAAAACGACTGTAAAGAAATCAAATAATCAGCTTTTTGGTATGAGTATCTTTGACTTAAGACCTTTTGAGTATCTGGTAAATAAACATGATGTTGATGAAAGTGAACTCTTCGGTAAGTATTCCTTTCGCATTTCTTTATTTGAATGTCTTATCAACTTTATCATGACTATTATTTTACCATATTTTAGAAGTCATAAGAGAGGTTGTAAGTTATGGTGAAGTAAAATCACATGCTAAGGTGATAAGACCAACACTTTTATAAATATAGAACTCGAAGTTCATGAGTAAGATTGCGTTTATGACTTTACTTTGTTATTTATTTTAACAAGATTACTTATAGCCATCTGATTAAGTTGTTATGTAATTTATGTAGGAGGAATAATATTTCGGTAACATTTTGGGGAGAATTCGTAGACCAGATCTTACCACATTTGGAGGGATCTCCCCATCAACCAGTCATAGTTATGCGGTTGATAAAAGCTCACAAAATTATAAGTACTTGCTAATTCAATAATAAAAATAAAAAGATCAAACAATTTATTTAATTACTATATAATGTGTGTCTAATTTTTATAGATTGTATTATATTTCTGCACACTATATTAATTAATAAAATATAACTAATATTTATTAAGTTAATATGATATATTAGATCATAATTTATAAGATTAATATTCTGTCAATTATTCGCGTATCGCGCGGGTTCTTATACTAGTCTATTCTAGTAACACTCACCCAAAACAAAGCAAAATTTGATATTTTTTTGCTACAAATAGCTAATTGGCTAATTTGGCTAATATTAGTAATATTTTATCAATTGACCAATTTTTATAATGAACTACTATAAATGGACATAGCTGTTTCACGTAAGGCCGAAAGATTTAAGTCACGTGCGGTGGGACCCACATCCCTACTAAAATCACGTGATAATGACAGCTTCTTTGTTTCTGACTTCCTTCTAGTTCTGGTACTTGTTTGCCACTTACAGCAGTTTAACCGGGTATCGGAATTTACGAGGAGTTTGAGGCACGGCTGAAAGCTAATTCCTGCATAGTTCTGATTCTTGTTACCTTCGTAAGTCTTTTTTTCTCTCTGTTTTTCTGCTTTATGTACTGATTATTTGGAGATTTGTTTGTGGAATTGCATGTCCCTATTGATCTCTAGTTGTGGAGTTACTAAATTTTGTTGATCTCAAGAGAAATTGATTGTTTCTCAGATCAAAGGAAATTTTTTTGGATGTTTTTACTTTTGTCAATCACTTTTTTGCTCGTCTTTTTTGTCTGACTGCTAAAGACAGATCCAGGTTTTTAATAAATGGGTTAAAAATAATACCACACCCATCACCCTCTTAAAGAAATGGACTTTGGGCTTAACTCAACTCCAAAAGCTAGTTTAACATACGAGTATTTTGGCTATGAAGTTATGGATTGTAGACTCGGTCTTGAACAATTAGGGTTGAGTTAGGCCTAAGGTTCATCTGAGTTTCTCAATGTTTGGCCCTACAACAGTTTGGCCCTATTTTGTGTTTTTTCTTTTTTCTTTTTCAGTCTCCTACTCTGTGTTCCGTATCCTAATTGGAGCATTCAGATTCACGTAAAGGCCCATTGAAGGGGGAAGCACATAGGCGGAGCTAGGATTTTAAGTTTATGGATATTGACATTGCCACTAAACCCATATCGCCTCTTAGTTACTCGATTCACAATTAAATATTTATACATATTTAGTGGATTTCTTAATACAAATACAAGGTCTAAGAAAAAAGTTACTGGGTTCGTCCGAACCCGTAATACTCTACCTTTGCCCCTAAGGAAGTGCTCCCTAAAATGATTTTTTCCGTTGTCAATACTCGAACCTGAGACTTCTGGTAAAGGGCGGAGGGATCATATTCATCCCACCATAAACCTTGGTGGTGCCCCATTTTATCTTATCCATGCTTGAAATATCCTAAACTGGTTGTGCAGGGATGTCTGACTTCAACATTGATTGTGAGGGACTATAGTATCTTTGTATTGTCTTGGATAAACCACGCTTGTTGGGCTAGTTTTTGGAGCTTAGTCAGGTCCAAGGACCATCTTTTTAACGGAGCGTCTGGTAGGAGTTGAATCAAGTCCAAGGTTCATTTTCTTAATAGAGTGTTATGGTATGTACAAAGGCAGGAGTGCCTCCACACCTGCTGTCCCCAATATTGACTGGTTGTGCACTGTGCGGTAACTGCATAAATTTAAATGATTGAAACCTCCGAGCAGTGTTCAGGATTTCGAGCATCAGTGTTCCTGTGCAAGTCTGATTCTGCAAAATGCACAAACTAGACTGTAGGGTGTCCTATCCACACTACAAACTAGTATGCTTCATCACAAGTATGAACTTAAATAGAGTGTCGTACGTTCAAACTAGTATTAATCATTCATGCATAAAAAGCTGTGTAATTCTGTTCTTTAAACATTCACTTCTCTTCCATATAAACCATTATCTATGGAGAAACAGCTGTGAAATTCCGACAAGGAAGAAAAAAATAAGAATTTTCTTCCCGTTGCCACCTTATCTTCTTTCTTTGTGTAAATTATGAATTATCCTTGACTTATTAACTTGTCGCCTAAATCAACAAGCATCATAAACTTGAGTCTTGTAAGCTGAATACCATTTGATAGTTATCTTTTATATTAATGAATGATTTAAGATTAAGTGTATTCTCAGTGTTTGTAAGGGGTAATATATTTGTACGACGGTAGTGCCTGGGCCATCTTGCCCACACCTCAGCTGTTCTACTGGGTACTTATTACCTCTCTGCCACTAGGGCTTAGGCTGATGTTAAGAAATCACCTAGTAAGCATCCAACTTTTCCCCGAGACATCATAGTTTTCCTCCCGCTTCATTGACCACTAGGCCACTTGCATAAGCAGCAATAGGGAAAAAGTTACACTGGACTGATGCTTTTCTTTCAATCCGCAAAAAGTTCTATTTAAGGGTCAATTTGTAGGTACAAGTAACATAATCAAACCTTAAAGGATAAATTTAACACTTAAAAAGGATAAAGCAAGGATAAAATAGGCTTAAGGCTAGTGAAATTTAGGACACATTTTTCTGCGTCTGCGTTTGGAAAGTGAACTTACTTTTAATAAAGATCTAAGGCTTAGTAAACCGAAGAGAGGAAAAACTGCATTTAGTCTCTTTCTCCCTTTAAATATAAATGAATTTCCTGTTGTGAAAATTAAACCTTGAACTGAAGTCGGTTTCTCCTACAACCAGACAAAGTTACCGACAAAGTTACAGCTCTATCTCCGTGTGATTTTGAAACCATCAATTAGATGTGGCCCGGTCAAGGAGTTTGAGAACCACCATTAAGACTTTGTTTTCATCCTCTACATGCTTATTTCTATTTAGTGGAATGATTTTCTGTTAGGTTATGGTTTGTCGTGTTAAAATATTAGTTTACCTCAATTGATCAAACAATTCTATGTAGGTGCAGGTATGTCGACTATAAGCATTCCTTCAGGATGTTTGCTCAAAGTTGTACCATCAATTAGATCCTCTACCTTTACTAAGTCCCAATGCTCTTTGGGTTCTGTAAAGAGTATTTCTAAAGCATTTGGCTTGAAGTCATCGTCCTCCTTCAAAGTCGCTGCAATGGCAGCGTACAAGGTGAAACTGGTTGGCCCCGATGGTAACGAGACTGAAATTGAGGTCTCCGATGATCAATACATCCTTGATGCAGCAGAGGAAGCTGGAGTTGAGCTGCCTTACTCATGCAGGGCTGGCTCTTGCTGTACATGTGCAGGCAAGTTGGTTTCTGGAACAGTTGACCAATCTGAAGGTGCATTTCTTGACGACGATCAAATGGAGACGGGTTATTTGCTGACTTGTATTTCATACCCCAGATCTGACTGTGTTATTCATACACACAAGGAAGAAGAGCTTGTTTGAAAATGTTTCGAGTTCATTTTGCTTCGAGGGGACCTTGAAAATTGAGAGTTGTGCAAGTCTTGTGCCGTAGACGCGGAAAAGAAAACAAACAAAATAGTTGAAGAATTTGGTATGCTGCCTCCCAGATGGTGATATTTGTGTCTGGTTTATGGCATAACTGATGTTGCAATTTGTTATTTGGCAAACACCATATTGCTTTCTAAACCAATATATATCCATTTGATCACTGTTGAATTGGGATTATTGAACATGTCTGATGTTTTGTCGGAGTGGTGGTGGTTGTTTCTTACGTGATCGTAATGGGTTAGAAGGGAAGCCTTGCAACAATAGTAAAATTGTCTCTGTATGACCTATAGGTAATGGGTTAGAACAGTAGAATTAGCCATTGATGCTTGCATCAGGGTGGCCTACATCACTCCTTTGAGGTGCCGCCCTTCCTCGGATCTTGCGTGAACGCGAGATGCTTCGTGCACCGGACTGCTTGAACAACAACACAACAAGTTGGGGATATTTTCCTTAGTACCAAACATACCCTTAAACTTTGACTCATTTCTTTTAAAAAGCAACAAAAGGTCTAACCCTTCTCTGTTTTCAACATTTCTCTGCTCAAAGGGTGGTTTGCTATTGCATTCAAAATCGCGTTGAAATTTGGTTGTGTTTTCGATGTTGATTGCTTTTTTATTGGAATTACCAAATTGGTTTTTGAATTCATATGCAAACATTTTACATAAGAGTTGAGCTATAACTTCATAAGAAAAACATTTATGGGAAAATATTTACATGCCAAATACATAGATATTGCATGTTTTTTCCCGTTGTGAATTTCTGGTGACAAGAATACAATAATTTTTTTTTTGTTTCTCACCTAATGCTCTATATTTTTATTGGGATTCCGATTAATTCGAAGTTATGTTGCATAAAGTCTATCAAGGGGGAAAACGCTCATGGACTTTTAATTAAGTTATTCATCCTAAGCTCAATCATTCAACATGGCTAATATATAATCTTTCACCTACTTTTAGAATATTTTTCATAAGCAAACAACAACACAACAAGTAGCATAACAAGCCAAAGTTCAAGAAAATTTAATACTAAACTAAATAATTCTCCAAACATACGGAGTAGTAGATAATCTTTATATAAACTAATTAATAATATAAAAAACTTTTTCCTTCAACATGCCCAAAAAAAAATTCAATTTAAAACATAAAGAATTGAAAACTATGACTCTGACCTTCGACGGGTCGCCAACCGCTTCAGAATCGGCGAACCTGCCGGTTCAGCGATCTGTACACTATCCACACTTTTTGCTCCAGACCGGATGTTTAGTGCAGCCCTCACCTTTTTCCAGAACCCGGTTCTTATTGCCTTATCTTTCTTTGATTTCGACCGGCGGATCCTTCCGGTGCAGGTCACTTTTGGAGAACCCGGTTCAGTTACTCGCATCATCATCTTTCTTACCGGTTCAGACCGGCTTCTGGTGAACCGGAATTTTGATTTTGCCACCTTGTTGACCCGGAGATTTCCATCGGCCGAGAAAGATTTTCGACTTTTTGGAAGTGTAAAAAATGATGTTTTTGGTTTTTGGTTTAAAGATGAGAAAGAATGGTAAGACAAAAGTGCCTTGGAATTTTTCTTGGACTTGCATGAAAATGCAAATTTCATTGAGCTTTTCCTTTGCATGGCTGCATTTTGATCAAACCAATCACGTTCAGAATCTTTAGAAAGCCAAAAAGAATCCGGTGGATCATGATCAGAAAAGTTCGTCGGAGATTTCTTCATGACATGTTCTTTGCCTTGAATGCTAGGGTTTGCTAGATGAGGTTGTAGAGACATACTCAACGGAAGTGACATAATCTAGAATTTAGGCGTTGTGTTGTTTGAGTTGAGGGATGAAATGTATATATATGTCTATAATTATTTTTCGCACATATACAAATTAAATAAAACGGATCGAAGCACTAGATTCTGCCAAACCCGTAAACTTGTGATTGGATTAGCCACTAATTCAACGTGTGAGGGATGTCTGGCGGAAACATATATATATCCTGATACACTCAAAATACTATACTTATGGTTACTGAAAGACGATTGAGTCTTAATAACATAAGCGAGAATGAGCGAGGTCTTGTCAAAATGAGACCTAGTTGTGTTGCTTGCTGCTTTTCCTATTTCGGCTCGAGCTAAAAGTTTGTACAGATCAAATAGGACTTCAAGCTCTCATATACCCTCTAAGGTTTGATGGTCAGGAAATATTGTTGGTATTTATAAAAACTTCAACTTAGAAGGGGGAAGGCTTTTTGATGAAAAACTCTTATGGTCTTGTAAATAAATTATGAATGTGTTGTGAGAGAAAAGATGATAAAAGAGATAGATATATAGAGAAGAAGAGGGCGGGGGCTGGGGTGGGCTAAAGCAAGTGCTTTAGGCGCCACAAATTTGGGGGTCCCATTTCCCAAAGTTTGACTAGGTGTATAGTTAATACTTTTTAATATGTATAAAAATATTTAATTAAGATTAAAAAGTATAAAATTTTGATAAAAGAGGAAGAGAACTTCGGGTTATAAACATGACTTGTGAGAAAAAAATGATAACTGACATGAATTGTTAACATTTAGAATCAGGTAGTTCTATTGTTCTAGCTTCATGTTTTTTCTCTCTAAAGTTTTCTCTTATTTTTACTTGCTAGGTATATTATATTAAAATTTTAAAAAAAATTAATAAATTTTTGTATAATTGGACTTCAGACCATCAAATCTGTTGAGAAGCCGCTAAGTAGGTTTTCATGGCAGGGAGGTGGAAAAAGAAGGGTGTTTTCCTGCATGGAAATTGGAAAGTGAAAAGAATTCACGATCATAGTTGTTGTAATAAATGAGTCAATGACAGACGACTAGCGTTACCTACCAGGACAAATGGGATATTTTGGCTCGAAATGTACATTAATTAAAACATTTTTGTTTTGTTTGAAAAGGACATGTTTGTTGCAAAGCAATCATGCATTGGAGAAAGTCTTTGCAAAAAAAAAAAAAAAGGTAGCTGCATTTTAAACGAGGTACTTGTGTTCGATCTGTTTGTTTAAGGATTCAAATAACTGGTCAGATAAAAATGAAAACTAGTACTATGTTTTTTGTTTTGGTTTTTGTAGCCGTGTGTTTAGCATGAGGTTGTGGCTGCATTTTAAACAAGGATCTCTCTCTATACTTCAACCTTGGTGTATTTGGTAATTGGGAATATAATATTATTTTAGATAACAATATATATCAAATGTTAAGGTAGGTACATGCACTATAAAAAGGTCTAAGTTATCACTTCGCCCACGGACAGTATATTGATTTTTCATATCGTCAAGTTAGTCCATGAGATACAATGGAAGCGGATTTAGTATCTGAACTCTATATGGGTCAACCTCCAAAATTACTTTAGTATTGAACCTATTATATTATGGAGTAAAAGTTATGGGTTCATATTGTTTACCTTTAAAATTGGATAACAATTAAACTTATAATGTGGTTTTAAGGACACGTGATTTCACCTAATACCAATTGATAAATCTGAAGATTAATAATAGAAATTAACAATAAGATAAAGCAAACCATTGCTGAGACGGAATTCAGCCCTCGAGCTAGAGTGCCCTCGAACTAGTCGATATTAGAACAATTATGAATATATAAAGCAGAAGTAAACTGATGAACAAGTATGTATACGCGGGAAAGAAAATGTTGTATTGCTTTGATATGTGTGAATAATGTGTCTTAGAACTCCCCTTTATATAGTAGAGGAATTCTAATTATGGTATAACTCTAATAACAGAAGGAAATCCCATGATTAGCTAATTAACCGTTCTTGATTTGATCCGTTCCGGGATTTCCGCCATGATCTTCGACCAGTCACGGATATCTCGCCTTTCTGTTACTATGTCATCTCTGATCTTGCTCGAAGTCTGTCTCACTCGGTCTCGATCGATACTGGACTCGATCTCGACAGGTACCTCGAATCCCGAACTCGATACCTTGCTCTCATGCCTCAGTCTGATCGACTATGGAATCGATCTTCGATCCTTCACACCGATCTTGGTAAATTAGTAAAATCGGGTGAGCCCCGATTTTAACCGTATACAGATAGTCCCTTCGTTTTTTGGAGTGTAATGACAAGAAACGAATTGAGCCTTCAATCCTTGACCTGTCATGACGTCACATCTGTGACATAAGCGATAAAAGTGACTGAAACATCCCGTCGGTGCAGTTTTCCAGGCATTTAATGCGTGTCAGTTGGCGGTCGACCACTAGTGGTTTCGAACCGTCATCGTGAAGCCTATAAATAGGCCTTTTTCCTATTAATTCAAACTTTACTTTCAATCTCCTCTATTCTCCAAAGCTTTTTACATCTTTTGAGTTCTTCTATTCTACAAGATCTTCAGGTTTTGTTGTTAACCCTTTCACAATCATCAAGTCCTATTATCTTCTTCTTTCTTCAAACTCAAACCAAAATGGCAAAAACATCAAAAACGGTAACACAGAAAGAAGTTGCTTCATCTTCTCAACCGGTCGGCGAGAAAGCGCCGATGGAACCCCACCTTGAGGAATGTATTCCTGGGGGTGTGTGCTAAACTCTGATTTCAAGACCGGGAAAACCTCGTCGGTTCCTGGTCGCTACGAGCCATTATCGAGATACATATGCTCGATATCCAAGGCCTACCTCGATAAAGTGAAGGAGGACTGCAATTGGCAGAATAAGGAGGTCATGATACCGGCCCCCGATGAAAGTATTACTTCCCACGTGGAAGGGTATTTTAGTGTTTACACTTACCCTTTCACGTTGGGTCCCCTCGACCCAGTCATCGTGGACTTCTACAGGAAGTACCAAGTGACTGTAGGTCAAATTCATCCCTCATTCTGGAGGATTGTTATATTGCTCTGATTCTTCTCGAGTAAAATTGACGGGCTCCCCTTAACCCTCGACCATCTCATCAGGTTATACAACCCCCGTCTTTACCACGGTAGGTTAATAAAGCTCCAACGTCGAGCCACCAAAGTCTTCATCTCCAGCATAGACGAGGACAAGGATCGAGGCTGGTTGGGTCGATTCGTCAAGGTAAAGACCTCGGACCTAATTCCGACCAAGAAGATGCCTTTTCTCGAGAAGTGGAATATGAAACGTAAGTACGATCCCCTTTCTATTTGTTACTTCGATTATTTGATGTCTCTAACTAATGTTCCTTTTCGATGTAGCCACTTCTTGGATGCCCGCCGTCATCCCCGACCTCAAGGGCTGGGTCAGGGACCTAGTCTCGACATCGGCCTATGCCCAATGCGCATGGCGCAACTTATCGAAGGGCCGATGGGAGGCCAAAAATCATGGTAAGCTCTCTTTCACGTGTATAGTAGTTTGATTAAGATATTCTTCTTATACTTACTCAATTTTCTTGTATACAGGCCTTGGCAAAGGTGCGGTCATGAGGCCCCTGTCTGGTGAGGAGACTTCGACACCGGTCCCGAAACCGGCGAAGGATTAAAAGAGAAAAAGGGCCTCAACCTCCGAGGATCCAAAACCTAAGAAACATTTGGCTCATAAGTCGAAGAAAGATAATGTCGCCCTGCTTGCGGATGTACTTTGACGCCTAAGAGAGGAAGAAGAAGAAGAAGAATAAGACGACAACTCCGAACTGGTGGCCCGAGTGAAGAGGAACACTGAGGCCCCAAAGGCCACTGAATCGGTGAAGGCTGCAGAGACTCCATCCCGAGATGACGGGGGTCTCAGGAAAAGACTTGGGCGAAGTCCCCGAGTCATCGAGGAATGAAGATGCATCCCCCCATAATGAGCTATTGGTGGGTACAGTTGTAGGGGCTAGTCTTGAGGCCCCTCGATATGGAGAGAACACCCCAAGTGACCCACTTGGGGCAGTAGAAATTGGAGGCTCGCCGTCTCTCCCTGCATTTTCCGAGGGGCAATCGGGAGGCCCAAGTTATAAGGACTCCCGATGTAGAAGGAGCCCGCGGAGGGGAGGACCCCTTATTTGGTTACTTTATCGGGGTCGAAGATGCTACCGACCACAGTGACTTGGCTGTCTCGAGGAAGGAATCGAGCAAGGCATCAAGCCTTTTCAACAAAGCGCAGTAAACTTTGAATCTGGTAAGCCTTAACTCCCCTTGTTGGTACTACACTTGTGTTTATTTCTTCTTTTCCTGTCTAATTTCCTTTCTTCTTTCCGTATAGGCTTTGGCACTCCATTAGGAGGCATTTTCCAAGTCCCGTGCGGAGTTGAGCCGATGTGAGGCATATTCAAGGGCTCACGGAGGAGAGAAATTCCCTCAAACTTCTCATCGGGCAAAACGAAGAAGAGATCAAGGACTTCCGAGTCGAGTTGGCCATGACTCATAAAGAACAGACCGACCTGATTGAGTAGGTAACGACAATCTTAAAACCTCATGGACTCGATTCGGTAATGGTGGCTAACACTTTAATCTCACAGGTTCAGCAGAAGGTCGAGAGGATATAGCAGTTCCATGAGGAGGTCAATATGATGAAGGCGGAGACCTAGGGGTGGAAGGAAAATATGGACCACCTTGCCTCGGAGAAAGAGGCTGCTCGAGCCCAACTGTCATCAGCCGAAAGTCAACTTCGGGGCATGAAGGAGAAGAGCTTGGCACATGCCAAGAAAATTGAGGAGCTCGCGGCACAGTTGGCCGCCAAACTTGCAAAGGCCAAATCTGAGCCCAAAAAGGCAAAGGCCGGTGTGGAGGCGATCGTGGTCGTCTACCGGTATGATGTTGAAGCTGCTCAAGCCCAAGCGAGAGAAGCTGCCAAGACCGCTCAAACTCGATCACATTGGGTTGCCGAACTCGTCAAATGCCAATATCAGATGGAAATCCTCGAGGAGATCCATGCTCGAGGTTTTGGTCTTACCGACGAGATAATAAAGGCTAAAGAGCACGAAGTCGATGCTAGAGCACTGGCCTCCTCCTCCTCCTCCTCCTCCTCTGATGATGATGATAATGATGGCACCGAGAACAGGTTCGAGAATGGGGGGACCCCGATGGAGAAGCTGCCCCCGAGAATAGTTAGGAACCTTATGATTTTTCTTTTTCTTTTTGAGCTTTTGTGTAAGACCCTGACGGTCCTTATAAATATCTTCATATATAAAGATCTCTTTTCTCTCTGACTTGTTTTTATTTCAATTTATGCCTTGCATTTTATTCATGCCTTATGGAAATTTTGTTCATAAGTTCGAAGCTCAAGAAATTTGATCGAAATCGGACTAGTATAGTCCTTATTATCGAGTGAGTACTTGTTCGAACTCGAAGTAGGATGACCCTTAGGTTTTAGTTGAGTGAGGATGACTTCACGAACTCAAAAAATAAAATGGCCCTTAGGCTCTTGAATTAGGCCGATATGGCCTTAAAAGAATGAATTTTTCCTTTTCGGCTTAAAAAGTTAATCATATAAGAATTTGTTATGCCTTAACACGAGATAAATCTGTACCCATTAGGTTTTACGAGGGTTGGTGTTATCGAAACCCTTTGTTTCGTGATGCCTTAGCATAAAATAAAGAATTTGTTCGAGAGCTCGAATGACTTTGCACCCA
Organism: Nicotiana undulata; assembly: GCA_005239495.1. NCBI lineage: Eukaryota > Viridiplantae > Streptophyta > Magnoliopsida > Solanales > Solanaceae > Nicotiana > Nicotiana undulata. Next base: position 83,742 of record ML265040.1, on the reverse strand, counting down.
TTAGGGTTTTTGAGGGTCTATATTATCAAGACCCTTAGTAATTCAGCCGAGGGTAGTCTTTTTAACCGATTTATGAAAATATTCGAAGGCCTGTTTTTATTACGGAATCTGAACGTCTCTGAACTGTGTTAATTTGGCCATAGCCTTTATCTCGAGATTTTCCTTTTAGGCTTGTTTCCCTATTATACTTCGAACTTGTACGAAGTATCAGTCCCCGAGTAAGGTGGCCGTGGACTATAAAATCGAGGGTTGCCTTTTTAAGTTTTTGCGATGTCGATATTTTAGTAATTTGATCATGTCGAATTTGGATGGCAGTCCCCGAGTGCGGGGCCAATTTCTCGAACTATAGTTGCGATCGGTCCTTAAGACAATTTCCACAATAGATCACAAGTATGAAATTGAAAAGTAAAATTTTTTCTAAGGCATGAAATATCTGGCAAGGAAAAATACTTCTTTCAATAATTTATACATGCTTACATGTTTTTCCATTAGGGCTCGAGTAATCTACATGGGCATGGTTCGTTCGATCGTTTGGCCCTTTACAAAATTTACCGATCGAGACCCTGTTGACACGAAGTACTTTTCTTGTAATCATTCGAGGGTGATACCCCCTAAGTATTCGAGGTTGATTGTAAAGAAGCCTCGGATACTGTTGAATTTCTCTAAGTTAGAACGAACAATGGTTGCCTCATTAAAAACCTCGCCGAAAAAACCCATTTGAGACAAAAACATGGAAAAAGAGTGCAACGCGTGCTTTTAGGCCTAAGGACTTTGTGATGAAGAATCCTTTGATGTCTTCGATTGAACACTTGCAATTGGTTAGTATAAAATATAAATGAAAATGGAGAAGGTCATACCTTAGCAGTAATATCGTCTCAGGAGTGATATGTTCCAATTGTTCTATAATTGCTCGCCATTCATCGTGCCAAGCTTGTAGAATCCTTTTCCGACGATATTGAGGACCTGATATGGTCCCTCCCAGTTCGGGCCAAGTTTTCCTTCGTTTGGGTCTCGAGTATTGAGGGCGACCTTTCTCAGAACTAAGTCCCCGAATTCAAAGTGTTGAAGATTGGCTCTTCGATTGTAATACCTTTCGATCCGATGTTTCTGTGCGGCCATTCTAACGAGGGCGGCTTCATATCTTTCATCTAGCAATTCAAGGCTTGTATTCATAGTTTGAGTTTTTTTTTAATAATAATTTCTTCTTTTAATTTATGTACTGGTGCTTGTGCTTTATCGAGTCAAATTTTATGAACTAAACATAGATGCTGCAATAATTACCAAATTAAATTTCCCACTGTGCAAAAGTGGAATTCCTACTGTTCTTTTATTTAACGTAATTAGGGAGACCGCAAGTATGAATTAATATTAATATGGTAGGACACCATATCAATATATTTATAGCATGTGACATTTTTTTAATTTCACGTGTTATTTTGTTGTTATTTCATTTTCATTGTTAAAACCCCGTCTACACTCATATGGATCTTTTTAAACAAAATTCAAAAGTATACAACTCATTATGTGCTACTTGATGTGACATTATTTTCTTATTAATTCCTTTCCAGAAAAATGCCACACTTCAATATTGAAAACTACTTTACTTGAAGCTTTGTATTTTAATCAAGTTTTTATAAATATATAAATATTAATATATTATGGTATTTTTAAAACCACAAGTTTCAGAAGTATTGTAACCACATGAATAGTATAACATCTTAAAACTACAAAAGAGAAATTTTCATAACCACACAAATGTTATAATATGTTTCAAAATTTTATAGACACTGATCACGCCAACTATGCCTTATAAAAAGGATTAAGCGGTCGTTGCAAATATAATTCGGTTTACAAGTCCGGAGTCGAATCCCACAGAGAACTAAGGTTTCGCTATAATTGTTCAATAGTGCTAAGAAACACAAGTCCAAACAATTTTCTAATTATAGAGATTATAATATTTATTTCTAACTAATTAAGTAACAACTATTATAAATCAGTAAAATTATCAACTAACAAGGATGAAATTTGAGACAGAACTAAGGAGGTCTAGAGTTATGATTTCCCCTATTGATGGAATCCCTTCCTGCTATGTTTCATATAAATTTGCCTAATCTTCTCTATCGACCATGAGCACTCTTACTACCGTAAATCTCTCCCGAGTAATTACGACAATTTACTAGACATACTCTCCCGAGTTACGCTAGCTGGCTTTAATTACAACTCACTTAGATCGCACCCAAGGTTTCGTTATCCCTAATCCCACCTTTAAACCCTTGGTTATTAATTACTCACATACGTCGGGACTGATGTTGTTAAACAACTACCTAAATATGCACTCTCTCCCGAGTAATACATATTAAATAGGCACAACTAATTGAGGATCCTTTCAATTAACTACAACAAGAACGTGTTGAACAAATAGAGATTAAACTTTGGAAAATCTATATTAACATAGCAAGAATTTCATCCTTCAATAGGTTCCATCAAAATCTTAGACTAAATAATTAGCTACTCATAATTGTGATCATAATAACAACAACAAAATCCATCATGAATGATAAAAACAAAAGGAAGAAAGGTAAAACTCGATGCCAAATTATCCTCCTTGCCTCTTGCCTCTTCTTGCCTTGAACAAAACTATAAAAAACCTTGATATCCTCTCTTTTGGGTGAGTTGGACCTTTTATAGGTTAAGTGGAATTACTCCCGATCTTCCAAAACTGCCCCTGAAGTTACCACGTTCTGGACGGACTAGCGCGGTCGCGCTCGAACCGCACATGTGGACGCGCTAATCGACTTATACGCTGTCCGGCTTTCTTGAACTAGCGCGGTCGCGCTAAGACCGCGCTAATCGCACTTCCTTCTGCCCAGCGTCCTCTGCTCTAGCGTGGCCGCGCTTGGCCCACGCTAGAGTAGATTAGCTATTTTTCTCTTTTTCTCTTCCTTCTTTCACACGCTCTTAACTCCGAGGGGCTTTCCTTGTTTTAATTTAGCTCCAATTATTGTCCTATGTCCTCATAAGCACGACTTGCTCCTGCAAAACATAAAATTCACAATTAGAGCCATTTTATCATCAGTTAACCTTTCTAGAACAGTGAAGCATAGTAAAGTTGGGGTATAAATAGTCGCTAAACTACATAAATCTAGCCTATTATTAACACCCCACACTTAAATCATTGCTATTCCTCGAGAAATCCACCATACTCTACAAAGGTTTCTTCACTAAGCATTTCCCTAACGTATCACACCAAGAACATATCACCAAAGTTGCATCTAGTAGTGTAACATCTTTGCCTCAAGAGTTGACTCTCACGTGCTGTGCAATATTCATACTCACTCAATTTACTCTATATAGAGGTCAAGACTTACCTTTACTTCATAAATCAAAGGGCCTCACATCACACAAGAGAGTAGTTCCACAAGTAATAACATTAAGAACAATTAGGAACTCAGATAGACAAAATTCACTAACTCTCACAAAGAACATTCATATGACACAAATATGCACCATAGGCTTGCCCGTAGTGTACTACTCCACTAATCGAGCTCATTCAGTCTAAGATCAATTAGGACTTCATTTGGTTGTAATGTAGGCTAAGGGACGGGTAGGATATATTTGGATATAGTGACTAACCTCCCTAAGCACTTTTAATACAATTACTTTCGCATTCAGAACCATACTTATGTCAGACCAGACATTCCACCACACTTCTATTTATCCACTTATCAAGGACTACATTTACTTTTTTTTTCAAGTGGCGCTTATTTTTTCAACACACTGCACCTTTTTCCGTATTTCATTGGTTCAACTCAAAAACCAAACCCACCACCCCACACTTTAACTTTTACATATTTCATAACAATTCAAGTGCTCATGGGAGGTAAAGGGGTTCAAACAGATGGGTCATTCAAGCAATTGGGTAAGGTTTGTAATGTGGTTGCCAAAGAAATAGGCTTATAGGCTCAACGGGGGTAACTACGATTTATCACATTTAGGTGGGTATACTTTATATATCTGGCTTAACAAAGAACTGCCTATATCACTTCTAAGACTGAACAAGGCTACTATTTCGCTTTGCAAACACACTGCCAAGTTCTAGGCATCAAATGTAGAGCATAGAATACAATACAACTCACACACACGTGACATGACTCACTCCAGATTGGCTTATCAAGACACTCTCATTTGAGTACTCAAGGCAATTACAAACATACAATTTAAGTCACTCAATCAAGAATCAACAACTGAGACTAAGCGTCACACTCTAGTGTCTACTGTGTTCAGGTGTAACAATGCTAAGAGATTCTTTTCCTATCTCAGCTCATAGCCCATAAGTACCAACTAAAAACTGAAAAATAAACAAAAACTAACCACACCCGGTTCAAGCAAAATCCTTGGAAAAGAACCGCGGTCCAAAGAAAAACCAAGGGGGAGTTACAACACTACGTAAACAGAAAATCTTTTTGGTATTTTCTTTAGACATACTTCCCTCAAGAAAATTGTCTAATAGATCCATCGTCGGGAAAAGTCCAATCTTTTCTATTTTTGTAAAAATAAATAAATTATTCCATTAAACTAACACAACTAAAATAACATAGAAAGTCACCCAGACAATCTCCTCACCCCACACTTAAAATTGTGCATTGTCCCCAATGCACACCCATACATACAAGAGGGTAAAAGAAACTCCCTGGTAGGCCAAAGGCCGAAGCACTAGCATCTCATGGGGTACTCATACTTCCCCCAGGCCTGGTCCTTCATGCGGGTACCTCACATTTAGTTCCAACTAATGGTTTGCTGTTGCATCCTTCCAATAGCTTTTCTTTCCATGCTCCTAGAAAATCAACAATCGACACTACAAAAATAATATAATAAAAAAAAAAAATAATAATAACAAAAGAAAGCAGTAAAGCTGGGTTGCCTCCCAACAAGCGCTTGATTTAACGTCGCGGTACGACATGAATCACTTTCTGCCTCCACTTCGAACTTATGAATTGGACCCCAAGTTTTGATTCTGCTCTATGATCATGCTCTTGGGGCGATACAAATTGTTGCGAGCCAAAAATTAAATGATGTTTTATGAAATTTTTGTCTTTCAACCGAGGAATGTCACTTTGCCTAGACGACCTTGAAAATTTAAGAATATAGGGCTCACCTACCTCTTCCTTTGACTCTTGCATTGGCTCATACAACTCAGTTTCCATTTCACCATCTGAACATAATGTAGAGAAGTGTTTGGAATGAGGTCCAACACGCTCAAATACATGAACTTCAATATTTTTAACCTCCTCAACACCAATCACCCTAGAGTCAACTAAATTTGTATCTTCAACGTCCTTGGTTGACTCTAGTATTACTTCTTCAACATCGGCATCCTCAAATTCTAGCCGGTTAGAGTGTAGGGGTTCTACTTTGGACCCCTCCATTGGCACCTCTATTTTCATCTCTAATGCACACTGCTCCTGGCTACTATCCATAATATTGGCATATTGAGCATTAAAAGCATCAACTAGTTGACTCACTCGAGCCTCCAAATTGCGAATAGTTGCATCTTGCCTTTGTACCCCCAATTGTATCTCATCATTTTGTTCCACAAGGCACATTATCATATCCTCGATCTTTTTCAGGTCATCATCCCTGGGTTCTTTGTTCCTATGAACTTCACAAGAAAAAAGAAGGACCATCAAAGTAAGGGGCTGGGGGAAGATAAGAAATATAAGCACAGCCATGAAAGTGAATATCTTGACCACCACACACATCCCACACATTTCACACATAAGATTGAGTTGGTTCACATAACTCGCTCTGGAGAATATTTTAATAATTTTGCCCTGGGTGGTTTCCTCCACAATATGCATAACGAGGATCAAAAGTAGAATTACCAACATCAAAACTCTCATAATTCCAAGATGCCATGTCTCTCAAATCAAAAATAAAAAAATTAAAAATAAATAAATAATCAAACACACGAAAACAAAATAAAAGTTCAAACTTGCAACCTAGAAATATGTACACCTACAGCTACACCGTTAGTTCCCCGGCAACGACGCCAAAATTTGATCACGCCCAACTATGCCTTATAAAAAGGACTAAGCGGTCGTTGCAAATATAATCCGGTTTACAAGTCCGGAGTCAAATCCCACAGAGAACTAAGGTTTCGCTATAATTATTCAATATTGCTACGAAACACAAGTCCAAACAATTTCCTAATTATAGAGATTATAATATTTATTTCTAACTAATTAAGTAACAACTATTATAAAGCAGTAAAATTATCAACTAACAAGGATGAAATTTGAGACTGAACTAAGGAGGTCTAGAGTTATGATTTCCCCTGTTGATGGAATCACTTCTTGCTATGTTTCATATAAATTTGCCTAATCTTCTCTATCGACCATGAGTACTCTTACTACCATAAATATCTCCTGAGTAATTACGACAATTTAGTAGACATACTCTCCCGATTACGCTAGCTGACTTTAATTACAACTCACTTAGATCGCACCCAAGGTTTCGTTATCCCTAATCCCACCTTTAAACCCTTGGTTATTGATTCCTCACATACTTCGGGAGTGATGTTGTTCAACAACTACCTAAATATGCACTCTCTCCCGAGTAATATATACTAAATATGCACAGCTAATTGAGGATCCTTTCAATTACTACAACAAGAACGTAGTTGAACAAATAGAGATTAAACTTTGGCAAATTAATATTAACATAGCAAAAATTTCATCCTTCAATAGGTTCTATCAAAACCTTAGACTAAATAATTAGCTACTCATAATTGTGCTCATAATAACAACAACAAAATCCATCATGAATGATAAAAACAAAAGGAAGAAAGGTATAACTCGATGCCGAATTATCCTCCTTGCCTCTTTCCTCTCCTTTCCTTGAACAAAACTATAAAAACCTTGATATCCTCTCTTTTGGGCGAGCTGGATCTTTTATAGGTTAAGTGGAATTACTCCCAATCTTCCAAAACTGCCCCTGAAGTTACCGCGTTCTGGACGGACTAGCGCGGCCGCGCTCGAACCGCGTATATGGCCGCGCTAATCGACTTATACACTGTCCGGCTTTCCTGAACTAGCGCGTCCGCGCTAGAATCGCGCTTGGGCCGCGCTAATCGCACTTCCTTCTGCCCAGCGTCCTCTGCTCTAGCGTGGCCGCGCTTGGCCCACGCTAGAGTAGATTAGCTATTTTTCTCTTTTTCTCTTCCTTCTTTCACACGCTCTTAACTCCGAGGGGCTTTCCTTGTTTTAATTTAGCTCCAATTATTGTCCTATGTCCTCATAAGCACGAGTTGCTCCTGCAAAACATAAAATTCACAATTAGAGCCATTTTATCGTCATTTAACCTTCCTAGAACAGTGAAGCATAGTAAAGTTGGGGTATAAATAGTCGCTAAACTACATGAATCTAGCCTATTATCAAACACATATATGATATAACTGTTTTGAACCACCAATTTTAAAATTTATTGTTTCGTAAATTTTGTGTTAAATCAAATTACATCATATTGATATTGCCTACATTGATTTCTGCAAATCAAAGTGCTTTTATTGCAGGGAGAACCATAGTCCAAAATATTCTGATTTGCCAAGATTTCGTAAGATTGTACAACAGGAAGAACACTACTCAAAGTTGCTTGATCAAGATTGATCTCAAAAAGCCATATTATAGTGTAGAATGGTCGTTTGTGGAAGAAATGCTCCATGCAATGAATTTCCCTAAGAGATTCATTAAATGGATCATGGCATGTATAACTACTAATTAGTATAGTATTGCAATAAAGGAGGGCTATATTGATCGGCACCCACCTATACCACTAATAAGTAGCAAGGAAGGAGTCGAAGCAGCTTTTACCTGAACAGGTCGGGATCGATTTCCACAGGGAGCTATGTATATGGGGGTTGAGTGTCTAATTGACCTAGTGGGGTTTCAAGTTCTTAATTTCACTTCTCATCATAAAGGTTTTGTAATTATACTAAGGTATAGACTAAAGAGACAATTATCTAGCTAGCTGTGATCTTTTTGTGGATTTTCTCAATTAATAAAAAGCACTAGGATTGCAACTTACTCCTAGGCGAGTGACTAATGGGGTCTAAAATCGAGGATAACCTTGTGAATTGTGGGTGAATGACATAACCTCATGCTAAGTTTCTCACTCAATAACTCTCGGTAATTTGAGTGACTTTGCCCGAATTGGCCTTCTCAAGCACAATTGGGTGTTTCATTAAATCAAATCAAATGGCTCAAGTCGGGTGTAGCTATCTCTAGCATCCACCCTTTTACTGGGGCTATCAATCTCTTGAGCTTACCCTAATACCTTGTTAGCCTAATTACCTAGACTTGTGTCATCTTTCTCAAGAGTAACCCTAGTCATTAAGGCATGAAATAGTGTTTGCAACCACTAAATATGAGAATTATGCATAAATCAGACTAAAAATCAAACACCCAATCACAAATTCATCCTAAAATGAAAGACCCATTAGTTACCCACACTAGGGTTGGGTCACAACCCTAACTTAAGGGTCTAGCTACTCATAATTGAAGAAGAAACTAAAATATATGATAAAATTGAACTCATAAATGTAAATTACAAGATAGAAATCTAAGAACTATTGTAAGAACTAGGCTAAAATTGCTCAAAATAGACAAAAACTACTGTTCACGTGTTCCTCCTAACAGCTGATAACCTAAAAAATGAGAAAAAGATATATTTATACTAGGCTGATAATACTGGACAAAATTTCCCCTAAGGAGATTTCTCTCCCAGCGTATTTCTGAGCGGTGCAGTGGAATGGCTTCCGCTGCAGCGGTCTTGTACTTTTATGACTCTCTAGTTCTCCATTTCGCGCCCTGTGGAATATTGTGGCGCCGCAGCGGTGGCTAAAACGCGGTAGCGAAAAAGTGTCGCTGACCGCGAAAGTGTAGAAACCCACTTTGGCTGACTCTCTGAAGTTTGACAAACGCTCCCAGCATAATATTGAACGTTGCAACGGTGAAGAAACCGCTGTAGTGGAAAAACAGCACGGTCAACGGTGAACATTGCCTCAAAAATCATCTCTCTGAAGTTTGGCAACGGGGCAGCGATTGGAAATCCGCTGCAGCGAAATGACAAATGCTGCAGCGGAATAGTGAACATTGCAGCGGTTCTGCTGAGTACTGGGACAATGCAAGTTTTGCTCTTTTTTGAGTTCTTTTAGGTCAATATTCACAATTTAACTCAATTCCTGCAATTTGAACAACTTACATCAATTTGTGGGAGTATTTTAGTCAAATTTGCCTCAAAACCTAAGAAAATGGGAGTAAATAGTAAGCACAAATCACTAGTTATCAACTCCTCCAAACTTAAGTCTTTGCTTGTCCTCAAGCAAACAAAATAACTCCCACCTCCGTAACAAAAAGAAAAAAGTATTTCAGCCATTAAGATGTGATTTCATCAAGTTTCAATTGGGACTAACAATTACCCTCAACACAAATGCATTATTGACAACATTATGCAATGATTTTCTATCTCACTAGATCTAATGTGACACCAAATCTTCAAGAGTTGACTCAAGTCGTCAAAGAGCTTCTCTCTTTCACCTCAATCACTGTGGATCCCAGACTCTTTCTGCTTTACTCTCCATAGGGTCACCTCACCATAAAGAATGAACTCTCAGAATTGGGTTTATCATGGGGTGCTCTCTTCACTCTCAAAAGAATGCCTCAAGTCCGTCCTTAAGTACCATAGGCTTTCCCCTCGTGTAAATCACTACTAATGTAAGCTCACCCAACTTGAGATCCTATAGGGCTTTGTCGGGATGTAATGGAGGCTTTTTGGATCAAATTTGGTCATGATGAACTTTGGTAGAACATCTATCCTTAAGTACTCCAATTTTTCACATTTCGGCATATGTTTTTCTTGACTTTTTAAGTCACACATTTTCCTTGGGTAACTTAGAGAGACTCAATGTCACTCTTTCTTTCACTTGGAGCTCATTTTCCTCCCTTTTTCTTTCTTTTTCATCATTCCAAGCCCTTTTTTAACTTTTGCTTTTCGTTTAAACCCTTTGCTTTTATTTTTGGTTCATTTTGCTTTTCAACCTTTTCAATGTCCCTTTTTCTTTTATTACAATGCCTTTCATCACTATGAATTTCCTCGCCTCTCCCCCAAACTTATGATTTTGATTATTATTCATCATGAGTGCTCAAGGAAAGATGATTCCAAGAGAGGGTCATTAGAGAATGGATGAAGGTTCATAATGTGGTTTTGAGAACAAATAGGCTCAGGCTCAAAAGGGGTTGACTAGGGATCTTGTCAAGGTAGGCTATGGAAGTCTTTTAATTGCAGTAGGGAATCAAGGAAGGCCTACGATCATCTCACAAGTCGAGCTAACTTAGGATTTTGCCTAGAAAAATACTTGGGGCAAGTTCTAGACTTTTAGGCACGGCACTCGGGTTATGCAATTCAAAACTCACCTCTCAAACCTAGGATTGTTAAAGAGCATCGAGTCGAGGGCCCACAACAACCTTGGTTCAAATTGAAAACTCACATATGGCCTTAACACCACCTGACGACAAATTTAGTCAACTCAAGACTCTAAGGGTCACAACTAGAACTAGACTAATTTGTAATCTGTCTTTAACTATGAGGTCAAAGGTCAATCTGTTGGTGCCAAGTGAAGCTTTATTTGAATCACGTTTATTCACTACTACCAAAACAAAAGAAAACAAAAACAAAAATGAAAAACTGACTCAATCCCTTAAGAAGGTCGTCACACCGTCTGTCGTAGGGAAGAGACACCCGGTTCGCACAATTTCTACCCCTGGAAAGAACCCTGACCTTAAGAAAACTAGGTGCTTATTGATAGCGCAAAAGGTAAAGAAGAAGTTATAATTTAAAAAGAAGCTATTAAATGAAATAATAAGTTACAGTGCAAATGGAAAAACTAAAGAAGTTATAACGTAGAAAATACAAAAATTAAAAATGAATATTTACTATAGGGGATTATGATGAATATACATTAGAGGGGATAAATATATACATATGATAGGAAATATGAATATATACATACCAAAAGTAAAAAGTACTGAAATGGAAATAAGGAAAAGAAAAATAGTATCAACAGTTATTACAGCCCAAAAATATGAGAATGTCTGAATCACCAAATATCAAATAGAGGCCACCTCCTCCAATAAGAAATAGAATTGTCCTTAATGCTAACTAGCCAAAAATATAGAGCAGGGGAAATGGGTGAGAGAGAGAGTAAAAGGAAACTCCCTATGGTGCCTCTGACTACATGGGTGAAGGATCAACTGGGGATGATGAAGAAGGCACTGTGCCAGTGGTGGTAGTAGGGTCCTGTGGCTGTACGGAGGTTTGGCCCTCGAGCTTCTCGAGCTAAATCTCCATATCATCAGTCCGGGGGATGGCTCTCCTACGAACTGGGGCCGGTGGAAGGTTTGCCTCCTCAACATGTGTGTCCTGGTCAGTGGGCCCTGGCTCTCCCATCAACAGATCAAGGGGGATGTCCCCTGGAACTGCTAGCTTTGCCACCCATTTCTTCAAGCCAGCTTGAGTTTCCTGCATCTTCACCCGAGCCTTCTTCATTTCATCCTGGGACTTCTTCATCTTCTTCACATACTTGCCTCAGTAGTGGATTTCCTTCTCTTGCTTATCCAGTGTCTCCATGATTTTCTTCTGGTTATCCACCAAGCTATTCAATGTGTCCTCTAGAGTAGGAGGCAGTGCAATAGGTGTCGGAGCTGACTGCGCTGCAACAGTGGTAGAAAGGTCAGAAAGCTTGGTAGAAGCTACCTGCAGCCAGTTGGTGATACCAACTAGAGTCTGAGACACCCTCAAGGCCGTTAGAGGGTAAATTGAAGATGATGGCACTGGGACTGGAATGGACATAGCAGGGCATGATGAAGTCTCTGGAGCAGCAGTAACAGTGGGCCTTTCAATAGCAATGGAGCCCTCTGCAGTAGCAGAATGCTCGGTGGCAATGGAAGTACCAGGTGTTGAAGATGTGGTGGCTTTCCCTTTCGCCTTAGGGTTGTCTGAACCCTTCAAACTATACCATTAGAAAAGTGACTGGGGCCTCACAGTAGTGTCAAATCCTTCCTGTGGACCTCATTGTCCCTGAAATACATAGTGAGAAAGTAGGGAAAATGATAGGATGCCTCATTCCTCTGAACAATCCGGTCAATCACTCTGGACATGATATTCCCGACATTAATCGGGATACCATCCATAATAGCACCCACTATCACAACCCTAGAGAGGGGCATGCCACTGTCATGGAGTATCGGGTCTATCTTGCTGCAAACAAAAGTAGCCCATCCCCTGGACTCAAAACTGAGTGTGTTCCTTTTTATAGCGGTGCCTGCTACCAACCAAGCTGGAGTAGTCCCCAGGGCAGCTATCACTGAGGCCAACCAAGGACGTGCTAAGTCTTTCATATCCACCTTCTCCAAGTAGCGAGTCTCATCTTCATTCGCGAAACCCGCATATTCATTGAATGCACTGCCATTGTACAGAACTTTCTTGTTGTGAACCTGAGTAAGATATGTGTCCCTTTTTGTGTGGGCCACATTTACATAGAATTCCTTCACAACAAACTCATTAGCATCCTCCACTCGGCTGATGAAGAAGTGCCACCCCTCCCTTTCATCAAACTGCTTCTTCATATTGGGGTTGAGAGGTAGGAGGTCACTGATGATGAATGGCCTTTCTGGGATAAGTGATCTTTGGGGCCACCACTCTCTGAACTTGTGGTAGGACGGTTTTGAGACAAACCAATCCTTCCACACTGGCATGTTTCTGGTCCGTTGAAGACTTGTGGTCTGCACCAGGGTGTCACCACCTCTTCCATCATCAGGTGTTTCATCTGAGCTGTCGAGGTTGATAAAAGAAGGGGCTGCTGAGTGGGATGTTGCACCTGTGTCCTCAGGGGTAGGGGAATGACTTGAGGAATCCTCAAAAGACTTAGAGCTAGTGGGCTTGTTGAAGAGTCTCCTTGGCTTTGACAATGCAGCTGCTAGGACTGCTCCACTCTGTCCCTCCGAAGCTTCTCGGGAGGGCACATACTCACTGGACTCCGACTCTTTAGGGATAGTCCTTTTTCTTTGTTGCTTCTTCCCTATTGCCTTTGTCGAACCCAAGGGATTTTGTTGTTTTCCTTTGCCCCGTCCCCTTGAAGGGTCGCCCCACCTGGGTTGCTTGTCAGCTCTTCCCCGTGATCTCACCATTCTCTGCAAACATGTCACACAAGTTGTTAAAATATTTTATATGAATACCCAATCAAAGCATAGACATTGTAGAGGCAGAGAGGGAAATAGTGCACAGACAGGAAATTCGCTATCAGCGGATAAATGACCGCTGCAACGGAATGGTCACCGCTGACAGCGGAATTATGACCGCTGCAGCGGAAGAGTGGGGGTCATACTACCCACTCTCTGAACATGAGAAACACGGACCGCGAAATTTTGGACCGCTGCGCGTTTGGCCACCGTTGTTCGCAGAATTTTGGCCGATGCAGCGGTAAATGAGGAAACAGAAGACTCAACATCTCTGAACTCAAGAAACATTGACAGCGAAAAATTGCCCGCTATAGCGGAAACAGTACCACTGTCAGCGGATTTTTTTTGCTGCAGCGGAATTCTAGGGTTAACAAATGTGAAGCTTGAGGATTCCGCTGTCACCGAAATTTTGAAACGCTGCAGCGGAATTCTTTAGTAAAGCGCACTGATGGCCAAATTTAAAATTAGGGTTGTACCAAGGTAACAAAAATTCCCATGAAACTCAGATAGCAAGAACCCTAAACCCATTTAGATACCCAAATATCGCCACCCCACATTTTTAGCACACATTGATGATTCATTCTTAAAACTTAGGGCTCCACTAACTCTAAACAAAGAACGAAAAAGACAAACACACTAAAACATACTAACAACTAGCCACAAATGTTCAACTAAAAACAAATAGTGAGCACATACCAGTAGTAGATGAAGATGTAGGATGCAAATAGGTGAAAACTAGGGCCTTGGATGAACAGTGAAAAATATGAGCAATAACTATGTTGGGGTGGTAAGCAAATGAGTGAAAAAGGTGAAAGAAGGGGGGACCTTAGTATTTATACTAATGGAGTGGGACCCCAACCGACCTACCTAGCGCGGCAGCGGATTTTTATTGCTGACAACACTTTTGCACTTTTGAAACTGCTACGCCTTGGCTCTCACCGTTGTCAGCGGAATTTCACCGCTGCAGCAGAATCACTCCGCTGACAGCAGAAAAGCAATCGCTGCAGCGTTTTAAGATTCAGAAAGCTTGCATTTTTTCCAATTTGACCTCTGTCAGCGGCATAGTTTCGCTGCAGTGTTTGATGGCCGATGTCAGCGGAATTTTGGCCGCTGCAGCGAAATTTCACCATTTTGCTCACTTTCCTAGATTTGAACCTGCACTACATCCACCAAGTCCTACATCAACTTCACAACAGGTTAGCCCACAGAAAATCTACTCTAACAAAAGCAACAAAAAGAAAGAAAAGAAAACACTTGGGTTGCCTCCCAAGAAACGCCTGATTTAACGTCGCGGCACGACGCATGTTACCATGGTCAAAGGAATTTCAGCAAAGCCACCACGTGGCTATCTTCAAATTTACCCAGATAATGCTTGACCCGGTGACCATACACACGAAAAATCTCCCCATTTTTGTTTTTGAGATCAAGAGCACCAAATGGTGTAACCAATACCACTTCAAACGGACCACTCCACTTGGACTTGAGTTTGCCCGGGAAGAGACGAAGCCTTGAATTGAAAAGAAGCACCAAGTCTCCCACTTTTAACTCTCGGTCCTTGGCATATTTGTCGTGCAAATACTTCATTTTGTCCTTGTATAGAGAAGATCTAGCATATGCATGGAATCTAAACACATCTAGCTCATTGAGGTGATTAAACCGAAGATTTGCAGTTGTGTCCCAATCCAAGTTCAACTTCTTTAATTCCCATAATGCCTTGTTCTCCAATTACATTGGTAGATGACATGATTTGCCATACACCAACCGGTATGGAGACATACCGATTGGGGTCTTGAATGCAGTCCTGTACGCCCAAATAGCATCATCAAGCTTCCGAGACCAATCTGTCCTGTTAGCATTTACGGTCTTGGCCAAAATGTTCTTGATTTCTCGATTAGACACTTCAACCTGTCCACTAGCTTGAGGATGGTACAGAGTGGACACTGTATGATTGACCCCATACTTGGCTAGCAATGAATCAAAAGCTCTGTTGCAAAAATGAGACCCTCCGTCACTGATGATGGCACGGGGTGTCCCAAATCTTGTGAAAATATTCTTCTTTAGAAAATCAACCATACTTCGAGCTTCATTATTAGGTAAAGCCACGGATTCAACCCATTTCGAAACATAGTCCACCGCCACGAGTCTGTAGGTATTTCCACATGAGCTAACAAAGGGGCCCATATAATTAATACCCCACACATCAAAGATATCTACCTCAAGGATTGTGGTGAGGGGCATTTCATATTTCTTGGATATGATGCCCAACCATTGACATTCATTGCACCTTTTTACCAATTCACTTGCATCCTTGTACAAAGTGGGCCAAAAGAATCCACAACTCAAGACCTTTGAAGTTGTCCTTGACCCTCCATGATGACCGCCATAAGGTGAGGAGTGGCAAGACTCAAGAATTGACACATGCTCTTCTTCGGGGACGCAACGCCGAATGACACCACCATTGCATATTTTGAAAAAATACGGCTCATCCCAATAATAATCCAAGTTGTCCCGTCTAAGATTCTTCCTTTGTTTAGATGAGAGCTCAAACGGGACAGCACCGGTGACAAGGTAGTTGGCGATGTCCGCGAACCATGGCATATCATGCATAGAGACGGAGAGAAGCTGCTCATCCGGAAAGCTATCATTGATCTCAAGGCCATCACTTGGCCTCCCTTGCTCTTTCAAACGGGATAGATGGTCGGCAACTTGGTTCTCACTCACATTCCTATCAACAATTTCCAAATCAAACTCTTGAAGCAATAACACCCACCGCATAAGTCTAGCCTTTGAATCCTTCATCATCATTTAGTACCAGAGCGCCGCATGATCGGTGTGAACTATCACCTTGGTGCCCATAAGGTAAGGCTTGAATTTATCCATTGCAAAGACTATAGCCAATAATTGTTTTTCAGTAACGGTGTAGTTCATTTGGGCGGAGTTCATGGTCTTTCTTGCATAGTAAATGGGGTGAAAGATTTTGTTCACCCTTTGGCCCAAAATCGCACCCACCGCCACATCACTCGAATCACACATGAGCTCGAAAGGATAGCTCCAATTTTGGCGCGGTGATAATTGGCGTGGTAGTTAGCTTTTTCTTCAACAACTCAAATGCTCTCACACAATCTTCATTAAAGTTGAACTTGGCATCTTTCTCCAATAGCTTGCATAGAGGAATTACCACCTTTGAAAAGTCTTTGATGAATCGCCGGTAAAATCCCGCATGCCCAAGAAAGCTACGGACTCCCTTCACCGAGGTTGGAGGAGGCAACTTGGAAATAACCTCTATCTTGGCTTTATCACCTTCAATACCATCCCTTGAGATTTTTTGGCCAAGGACTATCCCCTCCTCAACCATGAAATGACATTTTTCCCAATTCAATACGAGGTTTGTTTCTTCACAA
Organism: Nicotiana undulata; assembly: GCA_005239495.1. NCBI lineage: Eukaryota > Viridiplantae > Streptophyta > Magnoliopsida > Solanales > Solanaceae > Nicotiana > Nicotiana undulata. The sequence goes on along the minus strand of ML265040.1, from coordinate 67,049 downwards.
CGGGCAAGGACTTTATCAAGATTTTTCAAGCACTCCTCAAAAGAATCCCCTACCACTCTGAAGTCATCCATGAAAACCTCCAAGAAATCTTCAACCATATCAGTGAAAATTGCCATCATGCACCACTGGAATGTGGCGGGTGCATTGCATAAGCCGAATGGCATCCTTGATAAAGCAAATGTCACATAGGGACAGGTGAATGTAGTCTTTTCCTGATCTTCTGGAGCTATCAAGATTTGGTTATAGCCTGAATACCCGTCTAAGAAACAATATAAATCTCTCTCAGCAAGTTTGTCAAGCATTTGGTCCAAGAAAGGCAAAGGGAAGTGATCCTTACGGGTCACCTTGTTCAATTTGCGGTAATCCATACACACCCGCCAGCCAGTCATGGTCCTTGTTGTAATAAGCTCATTCTTGTGATTTTGTACCACGGTCATACCACCCTTTCTAGGAACACATTGGACTGGAGAAGTCCAAGCACTATCAGAGATTGGGTAGATGACCCCAACATCGAGCCACTTGATTGTCTCTTTCTTGACAACTTTCTGCATTGCCTCATTCAGCCGCCGTTGATGTTCTACGGAAGGCTTTGCACCATCTTCAAGAATAATCTTGTGCATACAGAATGCGGGGCTTATGCCCCGAATATCAGCAAGAGTCCAACCTATGGCCTTCTTTTTCCTTTGAAGCACTTTGAGTGTAGAGTCTACCTGCATTTTGGTTAGGCAAGATGAAAGTATAACAGGTAAAGTACAAGAAGGACCCAAAAATTCATACCTGAGGTTTGGTGGAAGTGGATTCAACTCCAGGGTAGGTGGCTCCTCGATTGAGGGTTTTGTCGAAGGAGTTTTCCGATTCTCCAAATCCAAGGATAACTTACGAGGACCATAAGAATAAGAGCACATGCCTTGTAATGCATTGGTACACTCGATCAAGCCATCCACCACAATATCATCATGATTCAATAACACTGCTTCCACGGTGTCTTCAACATTGATCATTGAGCTTGTTTCATCAATTATTACCTCGGTGACAAGGTCCATGAAAGAACACACCTCTGTGATGTTGGGTTCTTCATTAACTTGCAAACGTGGAAAACGACCTTTTCATCGCCCACCCAGAAGGTGAGATCACCGGCCTCCATGTCTACCAATGCCTTCCCCATTACAAGGAAAGGTCTTCCCAATATGATTGGAACTTCATAATCTACATCACAATCCAAGATAACAAAATCTGCGGGCAAGATGAATTTGTCAACTCGCACCAAGACATCATCAATGATTCCCAAAGGCCGCCTCATAGATCGATCCGCCATTGAAGTCACATAGAAGTTGCGCTAGGTTGACCAATTCCCATGGTTTTGAAGACCCAATAAGGCATCAAATTGATGCTAGCTCCCAAGTCGCACAATGCCTTGGCAAAATCCGCGCTACTAATTGTACAAGGAATGGTGAATGCTCCGGGGTCTTCAAGTGTGGGTGCCATTGAATGCACTATTGCACTCACTTGGTGAGTCATTTTTATTGTCTCGCACTCCATTGACCTTTTATTTGTGGCCAAGTCTTTCAAAAACTTGGCATACCCGGGCATTTGTTCTAGAGCTTCAACTAATGGTACATTGATGGACAAGCTCTTCATCATATCTATAAATTTCTTGAATTTATTCTCCGTCTGTTGCTTTGACAACCTTTAAGGATAAGGAGGAGGAGTCCTAGGAAATGGTGCCTTGGCTTTTGGCATAACCTGCTCGGGTATGTCAATTACGTGTTCCCTGGACGGGTTCACGTCAGTTTGCGATTCCTCCTTGTTGGCATCAATGTCAATCCTCACTTCATTATTCACCGGCTCTTCAACCACTTTTTCAACTTCAATTGGAACCTCATCTTATTTCAAGTCATCATCATCATTAACAACTCTCTTTTCTCTTTTTCTTTGAAGAACTAGCCTCACCGCCTCGACCACTCCTTGTGGTCACCGCTACTGCATGGCCGACATTTTTGTTATTGTTTCCACCCTTAGGGTTCACCACCGTATCACTAGGTAGTGCTCCCTTTAGGCGTGTGTTAAAGGCTTGTGAGATTTGTCCCATTTGAACTTCAAGATTTCAGATGGAGGTGTTATGGGAGGCAAGTTGAGCATCCGAATATGCATTGCGTTCCATCATTTGTTTGAATATTTGCTCGATCCTACCCATATCATTGCTTGAGGAAACTTGGCCTTATGATTGATAGGGGGTGGATTGTTGGGTTGTTGATACATCGAGGGCCTTTGAAAACCCGACCCCCGATTTCCATTTCCACCCCAATTGTTGTTCTCTCTCCATTTGTTGTTATTGCCACCCCATTGTTGATTTTTGTTTCCCCAATTGCATGAGTTGTTATTGTTGTTCCAATTACCTTGACTTTGGTTGTTCCAATTTTGGTTTCTCCCTTGATTGTTCCTTTTCCCTTGAAAATTGTTGGCATACATTACATCTTCATTTTGCTCATCATAGGAATCCTTTTGATTATACCCACTCACTCCTTGGTCGCATTGGTCATTGTTGTTTTGCAATTGATTCCCACGAGGACTTCGCTTGTTCACCAAAGGATTTACCCCCTCCATAGCATGCACTTGCTTCGGCCCTTGTATTTGTTGAAGTTGCGCCTTAGCAAGTTAATTCATGGTGGTGGTAAGCTCGGCAATTGCTTGCCCATGATATTGAAGCTCTTTGTGGAGATTAATAACACTTGGATCACCCTGGGGTACATTTTCTCTACTCTACCATGCTGACGAAGTGTCATCCATTTCATCTAAGATGTCACAAGTCTCAGTGTAAGTCAGCTTCATAAAGTTGCCTCCAGCGAGTTGGTTGACCACACACTGATTGGTGGTATTGATGCCTCGGTAGAAAGTCTGTTGTATCATAGCCTCCGTCATGTCATTGTTTGGGCACTCTTTGACCATAGTTCTATAGCGTTCCTAAATCTCATGAAGAGGATCATTCAGTTCTTTCTTGAATGCCAATATCTCATTTCTCAAAGCCGCCATGTTCCCGGGGAGAAAAACTTGGCAATGAACTTATCCGCCAATTCATCCCATGTAGATATAGAATGATTGGGGAGTCATTCAAGTCGATCCAGGGATTTCCCTCTGAGAGAGAAAGGAAATAATCTGATCCTCAAGGCATCCTCTAATACATTGGTTTGCTTGCTCCCCCAACATGTGTCCACAAATCCCTTTAAGTGCTTGTAGGCATTTTGATGGGGAGCTCCCGTGAAATACCTACGCTGCTCTAGGAGTGTCAACATGACATTAGTGATTTGGAAGTTTCCCGCCTGGATTCTGGGCGGAACAATATCACTTGCATACCCCTCGTTTGGAAGCACCCGAGGAGCAACTCTGGGAGGAGGTGGGGGAGGGTCTGGAATTTCATCATTAGGATTGGCCTTTCGGCCCCGTCTTAGAGGTGGAGGTACTTGATTCAATTCATCCTCTCTGTTATCATATACCTCCTCCCCCGGTATAATATTGCCTAAAGGATCAGCCATATGTACCTGTATTGATTGAAACACACAAGTTAACCAAAAAGAAGGAAAGAAAAACAATCTACACCACTACTCAAATAGATAGTCAACACCGTTATAACTCCCCGGCAACGACTCCAAAAAGTGATCGGCGCCCACCTATACCACTAATAAGTAGCAAGGAAGGAGTTGAAGCAGCTTTTACCCGAATGGGTCGGGATCGATTTCCACAGGGAGCTATGTATATGGGGGTTGAGTGTCTAATTGACCTAGTGGGGTTTCAAGTTCTTAATTGCACTTCTCATCATAAAGGTTTTGTAATTATACTAAGTTATAGACTAAAGAGACTATTATCTAGCTAGCTATGATCTTTTTGTGGATTTTCTCAATTAATAAAAAGCACTAGGATTGAAACTTACTCCTAGGCGAGTGACTAATGGGGTCTAAAATCGAGGATAACCTTGTGAATTGTGGGTGAATGACATAACCTCATGCTAAGTTGCTCACCCAATACCTCTCGGTAATTTGGGTGACTTTGCCCGAATTGGCCTTCTCAAGCACAATTGGGCGTTTCATTAAATCAAATGAAATGGCTCAAGTCGAGTGTAGCTATCTCTAGCATCCACGTTTTTACTGGGGCTATCAATCTCTTGAGCTTACCCTAATACCTTGTTAGCCTAATTACCTAGACTTGGGTCATCTTTCTCAAGAGTAACCCTAGTCATTAAGGCATGAAATAGTGTTTGCAACCACTAAATATGAGAATTATGCATAAATCAAACTAAAAATCAAACACCCAATCACAAATTCATCCTGAAATGAAAGACCCATTAGTTACCCACACTAGGGTTAGGTCACAACCCTAGCTTAAGGGTCTAGCTACTCATAATTGAAGAAGAAACTAAAATATATGATGAAATTGAACTCATAAATGTAAATTACAAGATAGAAATCTAAGAACTATTGTTAATAACTAGGCTAAAGTTGCTCAAAATAGACAAAATTTATTGTTCACGTGTTCCTCCTAACAACTGATAACCTAAAAATAAGAAAAAGATATATTTATACTAGGCTGAAAATACTGGACAAAACTGCCCCTATGGAGATTTAGCTCCCAACGTATTTCTGAGCGTTGCGGCGGAGTGGCTTCTGCTGCAGCGGAATAATGGGCGCTGCATCGGTCTTGTACTTTGATGACTCTCTGGTTCTCCATTACGCGCCCAGCGGGATATTTTGGTGCCGCAGCGGTGGCTAAAATGCGGCAGCAGAAAAGTGCCGCTGACCGTGAAAGTGTAGAAACCCACTTCGGCTGACTCTCTGAAGTTTGACAAACGCTCCCAGCGTAATATTAAATGCTGCAACGGTGGAGAAACTGCAGCATCGGAAAAATAGCGCGGTCAGCGGTGAACATTGACTCAAAATTATCTCTCTAAAGTTTGGCACTGGGGCAGCGGTTGGAAATCTGCTGCAGCGAAATGACAAACGCTGCAGCGGAATAGTGAACGCTGCAGCGGGTCTGCTGGGTACTGAGACAATGCATGTTTTGCTCATTTTTTAGTCCTTTTAGATCAGTATTCACAATTCAACTCAATTCCTTCAATTTGAACAACTTGCATCAAAATGTGGGAGTATTTTAGTCAAATTTTCCTAAAAACCTAAGAAAACATGAGTAAATAGTAAGCATAAATCACTAGTTATCAGCTATATGGGAGTATAACAGGGAAAAGAGATCTACGAAAGGGTGACCCAATATCACCCCTGATATTTGTAGTGTGCATGGAGTATCTTACTCGAATCTTGAATAAAGTAGCTGATATGAGGGATTTTGGTTATCACACGAAGTGCAGGGGTTAAAGTTGAATCACTTATGCTTTGCGGATGATATATTGCTATTCTGTAAAAGCAATTATCAATCAGTAATATTGATGTTAAGAGGTCTGAAGTCTTTTGAAAATGCCTCAGGATTGAGCACTAATGCAGGGAAGTCCAATATATATAGTGCTAACATGTCAAAACAAGTGCTAGAAGACTTATGTCAGGCAACTAGCTATTAGAAAGGGACATTGCCTCTTCGATACTTGGGGGTACCAATCTCAGCAAAGAAACTATCAATCATGAACTGTGAAGTTTTAATAGATAAGATGACTGCTAGAATAAAGACCCGAAGTTCGATAAACCTGTCATATGCCGGTAGACTTCAGCTAATCAATTCAATTCTGCCATATGTTCATACATATTTGTGATGACCCAAAAGGTCATCCCTTGTTTAAAAAGTCAAAACTATGTTCCGAGGCCTTGCAAACCTCCATTTATCATACCTCATTTTGCGTGCGCAGTTCGGGCATATATCCGGAAAGCTTTTATATGAAAAACTTAGAAAAATGCTAATTTTGCCTTAAAATTGAATTTAAGTTGACTTCGGTCAACATTTTGGGTAAACGGACCCGGACCCGTGATTTGACGACCCCGAAGGGATCTGCAGGAAAATATGGGACTTAGCGTATGCTCGGAATAGAATTCCGAGGTCCCAAGCCCGAGAAATAAATTTTTGAAAGAAATTGTTTTACTGAAATTATAAGAGTTTTTGGAAATTTGATTATATTTAAAATTGATGTTATTGGGCCCGTATTTTGGTTCCGGAGCCCGGTACAGGTTTAATATAGTATTGAGTGATTCCTGTAAAATTTTGTAAGAAACGGAGGTCATATGATGTGATTCGGACCCGTAGTTGTGAAATTTGAAACTTTAAAAGTTCTTGAGATTTTCCTTTGATTTTGATGCTAAATTCGTTGCTTAAGATGTTATTTTGGTGACTTTATCGCACGAGTATGTCCGTAGGATTTTTTATAAGGTTGTGTACATGTTTGGTTTGGAGCCCCGAGGGCACGGGTGAGTTTCGGATAGGCGAGAGTGGTTTGGACTTAGAAAAAATCTGTTGTAGTTTGCTATATCTGGTGTGAGAATTTTTGTTCTATGCGAACGCGTGGTAACCCATGCGAACGCGATGAGTAATTGGGGATGGGGCTGGGTTGTTCTTCGCGAACGCGTTTAACCAAACACGAACGCATAGAGTAGGAGGGGGGCTGGTCAGGGACTGAGTAGGCCTACGCGAACGCAACCCTTGTATGCGAACGCGAAGGGTAGGGATGGCTAAACCTTCGCAAACGCGTGGCCCTACTTGCGAACGCGTAAGACCTCCTGAGGCAGTGCTTCGCGAACGCGACAAGGTTCACGCGAACGCGTTGAACATTGTCGCCCAGCACTTAAAACACTAGAAAAATGGGATTTTAGCCATAACTTCATATTTTCAAAACCAAGGCAGCTTAGGGGCGATTTTTGAAGAGGGATTTCACCACAAAATCATAGGTTTGTGTTCTTAAACTTATTTTCTTCGTTTTCCATCAACACCCATTAGATTTCTAGGCCTAAATCTTGTTCTTGAAGGGTAGAAATTATGTATTTTAGGAGAATTAGGGATTTTACAAATTTGGGAATTTAGACCTCGATTTGGGGTCGGATTCCGAAACTAATTACACATTCGGAATCATGGGTGAATGGATGATCGGGTTTTGGTCCGAACATCGTGTTTTGGCCAAGCGGGCCTGGGGTCGATTTTTGACTTTTTGGGAAGAATGATAGAAAACTCATAATTAAGCATTGGGGTTGAATTATTTAGCATTTATTGATATTGTTAAGATAATGTCTAGATACAATTGAATTGGAGGCGAATTCTAAAGGGAAAGCGGTAATTGAGGCTTGAGTTTGGTCGTGGAATTTGAGGTAAATGTTTGGCTTAACCTTAGCTTTTGGGAATAGGTATTGTGTCTTACTTGCTACGTGTTAGTGTTATGTCCAACGTAAAGGTGTGGTGACGAGTATCTATACGTTGGTGTCAAACATGTCTGTGAGTCGAGTATTATGATTTATGTGATTTTTCATTAAGCATTACTTGAGTTTAATTTGATAATTATCCCTGTTGGTGGTATTTCCTTGGTATTGATCATTGTTGAGTATTGGTTCAAGTTGAGAATTTCTACGTGAAGTTAAGTAACTAAGTGATATTGGTTATAGATGTTTCCCTTGCGGGGATGATATTGATTCTACTGTTGGCTCCCTTGTCGGGACGTTATGGCTTTATTATAGTTGATTTCCTTGCCGGATTGTTGTTATTGATTTGTCTGGGTGAGGAAGAGTGTAAAGCACGAAGGGTGATATCATGCCATATTATGAAATTAAAAGCACGAAGGGTGATGGCGTGACGTTTCTATTGATTTATTGTGAAGATGAGAGTAAAAGCACGAAGGGTGATTCCGTGCATTCTATTTATTATTTGGTGAGGATGAAAGTAAAAGCACGAAGGGTTATGCCGTGCACTTGTTTTTGTGTTACTATTCCTGTTGTTTCAATTGATATCTAATTTGTTGCTTTACTTCGTTATTTCCATTATTTGATATTTCCTCCCCTCAGCATGTTCCCCTTTCCTTTATATTTAGCTGCTTATTTATTGTTGTTATTATTGTCTCCGCATATGATTAAAATGCACATGTTTATTTGGTTGTCGTGTCCTAGCCTCGTCACTACTTCGCCGAGGTTAGGCTCGACACTTACTCAGTACATGGGGTTGGTTGTACTGATGCTACACTCTGCACTTTCGATGCAAATCCCAGTACATGACCTTTTGGACCTTAGAGTGAGGGGCTGCCTTCAGTCTAGTGGAGATTCCGAGGTAGTCCTGCAGGCGTCCGCATGCCTTGGCGAACCCCTCCTACTTTATTTCTATTCTGCTCTTATTTATTTCTGAGACAGATGTATTTACTTTTGTTCAGACCCTTATATGTAGTATTCGTAGATAATCTGTGAAGTTGTGACACCTGGGTACAGTTATTATGAATTTCGTAATAGTATTTAAGCAAGTTGTTAGACTTTGTTTTCTTTTGCACTTTTATTTCCGCTGATTTTGTATATCACCTGTTAGCTATTAATAATAAAGGAATAAGGTAAATAATCCTTAACGTTGGATTTCCTAGCGGGTACAATGTTAGGCGTCATCACGGTCTCGGCGGTGTGAAATTCGGGTCGTGACAAGTTGGTATCAGAGCACTATGTTGCTTAGGTCTCACAATTCACGGACAAGCTTAGTAGAGTCTGAGGGATCGGTACAGAGACGTCTGTGCTTATCCCCAGAGGCTACCAAGTTTAGGAATGACTTCACATCTATTCTTCTCTGTCATGCGATTTGATTTCTCAATGCTAATTGAAATTATACTCTATTCTCTCGTAGATGGCGAGAACACGTGCTTCTTCATCCACTGATCAGCAGCCCGAGTCCCCAGTTGCAGCTCCTACGAGGAGCCGAGGACGAGGCCGAGGCCGTGCTAGAGGCCGAGGCAGGTGCAGAGCTCATCCCAGAGCAGCATCCCCAGAGGCGGAGCCTCAGGTAGAGTTTGCTGATGAGGTTCCTGCCCTGACAGACCCGGTTGGGCCAGCTCAGGTTCCTGAGGGGTTCATCGCTACCCCGGTACTCCAGGAGTCTCTGGTCCGTCTAGTGGGCCTCATGGAGAGTGTCGCTTAGACAAGTTTACTTCCTGCAGCACCAGCCGTCTCTCAGGATGGTGAAGGAGCCCGGACTCCCGCTACTCGCACTCCAGAGCAGATGGCTCCTCAGTTTCAGACTCCAGCAGCTCAGACAACTAGGGTAGTTCAGCCGGGTGTTGTGGCTCAGACCGGTAATGGAACAGCTATGTCTGCTGATGCTTGGTGGAGGTTGGACAGGTTCATCGAGCTTTTCACTACTACTTATAGTGGTGCATCTTCAGAGGATCCCTAGGACTATTTGGATAGCTGTCACGAGGTTCTACGGAACATGGGGATAGTGGAGACCAATGGGGTCGACTCTGCTACTTTTCGTCTGTCAGGTCCTGCCATGACTTGGTGGAGAGATTATTGTTTGGCTAGACTAGCTGGATCACCGCCTTTGACTTGGCCCAAGTTCTCTAAGCTGTTTCTGGAGAAGTTTCTTCCTATCACTAAGAGAGAGGATTATCGGAGGCAGTTTGAGCGTCTCCAGCAGGGTTCTATGACCGTCACTCAGTATGAGACCAGATTCATTACCTTGGCCCGTCATGCTATTATGATACTTCCCACCGACCAAGAGAGGGTGAGGAGGTTCATTGAGGGACTAGCTCAGCCGATCAGATTGCAGATGGATAGAGAGACATGGAGTGATATTTCCTTTCAGGATGCAGCCAATATGGCCAGACGAGTTGACATGGTTCTATCACAAGGGAGTGGTCAGGGGTCTGACAAGAGGCCTCGTCATTTTGGCCGGTTCAATGGTTCCTCATCTGGAGGTAGGGATTCTTTTGGTAGGGTCCATCTTCCTAGGCTGTTTCAGTCAGCACTTCAGGTTTCTCGCAGTGCCCCAGGTTGACGTGGTTCTCATGTGCAGTACTCAGATCAGTTGGCCTATAGTGCACCACCAGCTCCTATCAGTGCACCGCTGCTCCAGAGTTTTCAGGGTGGTTACTCAGGTCGTCAGGGTTAGTTACAGGGCCAGCAATCTTAGCAGCCGAGATCCTGTTATACTTGTGGTGGTCCGGGGCACATTGCTAGATTTTGCCTTCGAGCCTCGAGCAGTTCTCAGCACCGGGGTTCTCGTGCCATGGTTCCAGCACCAGGTGTTCCACCACCCGCTCAACTAGCTAGAGGTAGGGGTCGAGATGTTAGAAGTGGAGGTCAGGCAGTTAGAGGTGGAGGCCAGGCTATTAGAGGTAGAGGTCAGCCAGCAGGAGGCCGTCCCAGAGATGTAGTTCATATTGGTGGGGCTCAACCCCGATGTTATTCTATTCCAGCCAGACCTGAGGCTGAGGCCTACGATGCAGTTATCACAGATATGGTTTTAGTTTGCAGCAGGGATGCTTCGGTTTTATTTGATCCAAGGTCCACATATTCCTATGTGTCATCTTATTTTACTCCTTATTTTGTTATGCCTCGTGATTCTTTGAGTACTCATGTATATGTGTCTACACCGGTGGGTGCCTCTATTGTGGTAGATCGAGTCTACCGTTCGTGTGTAGTGGTTATTGGGGGTCTTGAGACCGGTGTAGATCTTCTACTCCTTGATATGGTAGATTTTGATGTCATTTTGGGAATGGATTGGTTGTCACCCTATCATGCCATATTGGAATGTCATGCCAAGATCGTGACCTTAGCATTGCCGGGGTTGCCTCGACTGGAGTGGAGAGGGACTCCGGGTCATTCTTCCAGCAGGGTTATCTCCTATATAAAGGCTCGGCGCATGGTCGAGAAGGGGTGTTTGGCCTACTTAGCTTATGTTCGTGATTCCAGTGCTGAGGTTCCTTCTATGGATTTTGTGCCCGTTGTCCGTGAGTTTCCAGAGGTGTTTCCTGCAGACCTGTCGGGTATGCCACCCGACAGGGATATTGACTTTTGCATTGATTTGGCTCCGGGCACTTAGTCCATTTCTATCCCGCCATATCGTATGGCCCCGCCAGAGTTGAAAGAGTTGAAAGAACAGTTGCAGGATTTGCTTGAAAAAGGCTTTATTAGGACTAGTGTCTCGCCTTGGGGTGCGCCGGTGTTGTTTGTTAAGAAGAAGGACGGATCGATGAGGATGTGCATAGATTATCAGCAATTAAACAAGGTTACCATCAAGAACAAGTATTCATTGCCGAGGATTGATGACTTGTTTGATCAGCTTCAGGGTGCCAAGGTATTTTCGAAGATTGATTTGAGATCTAGCTACCATCAGTTGAGTATTAGGGCATTTGATGTCCCTAAGAGAGATTTTTGCACTCGGTACGTGCATTATGAGTTCTTAGTGATGTCATTCGGGTTGAAAAATGCCCCAACGACTTTTATGGATTTGATGAACCGAGTGTTCAAGCCTTATTTGGATTCCTTCGTGATTGTCTTCATTGATGATATTCTGATTTATTCTTGTAGCCGGGAGGAGCATGAGCAGCACCTTCGAGTCGTTCTCCAGACTCTGAAGGACAGTCAGTTATATGCTAAGTTTTCGAAATGTGAGTTTTGGTTGAGTTCAGTTGCATTCTTGGGTCATGTTATATCAGCAGAGGGTATTCAGGTGGATCCTAAGAAGATTTCATCGGTCAAGGATTGTCCTAGACCCACATCAGCTACGAAGATTCAGAGTTTCTTGGGTTTAGCAGGTTATTACCGTTGGTTTGTGGAGGGGTTTTCGTCTATTGCAGCCCTGATGACCAGGTTGACTCATAAGGGTGCCTAGTTCAGGTGGTCAGAGGATTGTGAGGCGAGATTTTAGATGCTCAAGACATCTTTGACTACGGCACCAGTGTTAGTTTTGCCCACAGGTTCAGGGCCATATACTGTGTATTGCGATGCAGCTCAGGTTGGATTAGGTACAGTGTTGATGCAGGATGGCAAGGTTATTGCATATGCTTCGCGTCAGTTGAAGATCCACGGGAAGAATTATCCAGCTCATAATTTGGAGCTAGCAGCCATTGTTCACGCGCTGAAAATTTGGAGGCATTATCTATATGGTGTGTCATGTGAGGTGTTCACGGATCACAAGAGTTTGCAATACTTGTTCAAGCAAAAAGAGTTGAATTTGAGGCAGAGGAGATGGTTGGAGCTGTTGAAAGACTATGACATCACCATCTTGTATCATCCAGGGAAGGCCAATGTAGTGGTCGATGCTTTGAGTAGGAAGTCAGCCAGTATGGGTAGCCTTGCATATATTCCGGTCGGAGAGAGACCGCTTGCTTTGGACGTTTAGGCTCTAGCCAATCGGTTCATGAGATTGGATGTTTCCAAGCCCCGCCGTGTTCTAGCTTATACAGTTGCCCGTCCTTCATTATTCGATCGTATTCGAGATCGACCGTATGATGATCCTCACCTACTTTTCCTTAGGGACACGGTGCAGCATAGTGGTGCCAAGCAGGTTACAGTTGGTGATGATGGAGTTTTACGGATGCAGGGTCGTACTTGTGTGCCCAGTGTGGATGGACTTCGTGAGTTGATTTTAAAGAAGGCCCATAGTTCCCGATACTCCATTCATCCGGGCACCGCAAAGATGTATCAGAATTTGCGGCAGCATTATTGGTGGAGGAGGATGAAGAAAGATATTGTGGCATATGTAGCTCGGTGTTTGAATTGTCAGCAGGTAAAATATGAGCATCAGAGTCCTGGTGGATTGTTGCAGCAGATTGAGATTCCTGAGTGGAAGTGGGAGCGTATCACCATGGATTTCGTTGTTGGACTCCCACAGACTCAGAGGAAGTGCGATGTAGTATGGGTTATTGTGGATAGGCTGACCAAGTCAGCACATTTCATTCCTGTGGCAGTGTCCTATTCTTCAGAGAGATTGGCAGAGATCTACTTTAGGGAGATTGTTCGTCTTCATGGTGTGCACATTTCCATTATTTCTGATCGAGGTACGCAATTTACCTCGCATATTTGGAGGGTAGTTCAGTGTGAGTTGGGCACGCGAGTTGAGTTGAGCACAACGTTTCATCCTCAGACGGACGGACAGTCCGAGCGTACTATTCAGATTTTGGAGGATATGCTACGAGCCTGTGTCATTGACTTTGGAGGTTCTTGGGATCAGTTCTTGCCATTATCTGAGTTTCCCTACAACAACAACTATCAGTTGAGCATTTAGATGGCTCCCTATGAGGCATTATATGGTAGGCGGTGTCGGTCGCCGGTTGGGTGGTGTGAGCCGGGAGAGGCTCGGTTTTGGGTACAGACTTAGTGTAGGATGCCTTGGATAAGGTTAAGATCATTCAAGATAGACTTCGTATAGCTCAATCCATGAAGAAGAGTTATGCCGACCGCAAAGTTTGTGATGTGGCATTCATGGTCAGAGAGCGGGTATTGCTTCGGTTGTCGCCCATGAAGGGCGTGATGAGATTTGGGAAGAAGAGCAAGCTAAGCCCTAGATACATCGGTCCTTTTGAGATCCTTGATAGAGTGGGAGAGGTGGCTTACAGACTTGCGTTGCCACCGAATTTATCAGTTGTGCATCCAGTGTTTCATGTGTCTATGCTTCGGAAGTATCACGGCGATCCATCCCACGTGTTAGACTTTAGCAGTGTCCAGTTGGACAAGGATTTGACCTATGAGGAGGAACCGGTAGCTATTCTAGACCGGCAGGTTCGTCAGTTGAGATTGAAGAGTTATTCTTCGGTTCGTATTCAGTGGAGAGGTCAGCCTACCGAGGAAGCTACATGGGAGTCCCAGTCCAATATGCGGAGCCGATATCCCCATATTTTCCCTGATTCAAGTACTTTTCTATGTCCGTTCGAGGACGAACGTTTTTTATAGAGGTGGAGAATGTGATGACCCAAAAGGTCATCCCTTGTTTTAAAAGTCAAAACTATGTTCCTAGGCCTTGAAAACCTCTTTTTATCTCACCTTGTTTTGCGTGCGCAGTCCGGGCGTATATCCGGAAAGCTTTTATATGAAAAACTGAGAAAAATGCTAATTTTGCCTTAAAAATTAAATTTAAGTTGACTTCGGTGAACATTTTGGGTAAACGGACCCGGACCCGGACCCGTGATTTGACGGTCCCGAAGAGTCCGTAGGAAAATATGGGACTTGGGCGTATGCCCGTAATTGAATTCCGAGGTCCCAAGCCCGAGAAATGAATTTTTGAAAGAAATTATTTTACTGAAATTATAAGAATTTTTGGAAATTTGATTATATTTGAAATTGATGGTATCGGGCCCGTATTTTGGTTCCGGAGCCCAGTACAGGTTTAATATAGTATTTGAGTGATGCCTGTAAAATTTGGTAAGAAACGGAGGTCATATGACGTGATTCGGACTCGTAGTTGTGAAATTTGAAACTTTGAAAGTTCTTGAGATTTTTCTTTGATTTTGATGCTAAATTCGTTGTTTAAGATGTTATTTTGGCGATTTGATCGCACAAGTAAGCCTGTAGGATATTTTTTTTAAGGTTGTGTACATGTTTTGTTTGGAGCCCAGAGGGCTCGGGTGAGTTTCGGATAGACGTCAGAGTGGTTTGGACTTAGAAACAATCTGTTGTAGTTTGTTGTATCTTGTGTGAGTATTTTTGTTCTATGCGAACGCGTGGTAACCCACGCGAACGCGATGAGTAATTGGGTCTGGGTCTGGGTTGTTCTTCGCGAACGCGTTTAACCAAATGAGAATGCATAGAGTAGGAGGGGGGATTGGGTAGGCCTACGCAAACGCAACCCTTGTATGCGAACGCGAAGGGTAGGGATGGCTAAACCTTCGCAAACGCGTGGCCCTACTTGCGAACGCGTAAGACCTCCTGAGGCAGTGCTTCGCGAACGCGACAAGGTTCACGCGAACGCGTTGAACATTGTCGCCCAGCACTTAAAACACTAGAAAAATGGGATTTTAGCCATAACTTCATATTTTCAAAACCAAGGCAGCTTAGGGGCGATTTTTGAAGAGGGATTTCACCACAAAATCATAGGTTTGTGTTCTTAAACTTATTTTCTTCGTTTTCCATCAACACCCATTAGATTTCTAGGCCTAAATCTTGTTCTTGAAGGGTAGAAATTGGGAATTTTAGGAGAATTAGAGATTTTATAAATTTGGGAATTTAGACCTCGATTTGGGGTCGGATTCCGAAACTAATTACAACATTCGGGCTCGTGGGTGAATGGGTGATCGGGTTTTGGTCCGAACCTCGTGTTTTGACCAAGCGGGTCCGGGTCGATTTTTGACTTTTTGAGAAAAATGATAGAAAACTCATAATTAAGCATTGGGGTTGAATTATTTAGCATTTATTGATATTGTTAAGCTAATATGTCCAGATACAATTGAATTTGGAGGGGAATTCTAAAGGGAAAGCGGTAATTGAGGCTTGAGTTTGGTCGTGGAATTCGAGGTAAGTGTTTGGCTTAACCTTATCTTGAGGGAATATGTATTGTGTCTTACTTTCTACGTGTTAGCGTTATGTTCAACGTATAGGTGTGGTGACGAGTATCTATGCGTTGGTGTCAAGCATGTCCGTGAGTCGAGTATTATGATTTATGTGATTTTTCATTAAGCATTACTTGAGTTTAATTTGATAATTATCCCTGTTGGTGGTATTTCCTTGGTATTGATCATTGTTGAGTATTGGTTCAAGTTGAGAATTTTACGTGAAGTTAAGTAACTAAGTCAGATTGGTTATAGTTATTTTCCTTGCCGGGATGATATTGATTCTACTGTTGGCTCCCTTGCCGGGACGTTATGGCTTTATTATTGTTGTTTATATTGTTGATTTCCTTGCCGGATTGTTGTTATTGATTTGTTTGGGTGAGGAAGAGTGTAAAGCACGAAGGGTTATGTCGTGTATGATATTGTGAGAGAGTGTAAAAGCACGAAGGGTGATGTTGTGCCATATTATGAAATTAAAAGCACGAAGGGTGATGTCGTGTCGTTTCTATTGATTTATTGTGAAGATGAGAGTAAAAACACGAAGGGTGATGCCGTGCATTCTATTTATTATTTGGTGAGGATGAGAGTAAAAGCACGAAGGGTGATGTCGTGCACTTGTTTTTGTGTTACTATTCCTGTTGTTTCAATTGATATCTAATTTGTTGCTTTACTTCGTTATTTCCATTATTTGATATTTCCTCCCCTCAGCATGTTCCCCTTTCCTTTGTATTTAGCTGCTTATTTCTTGTTGTTATTATTGTCTCCGTATATGATTAAACTGTACAGGTTTATTTGGTTATCGTGTCCTAGCCTCGTCACTACTTCGCCGACGTTAGGCTCGACACTTACTCAGTACATGGGGTTGGTTGTACTGATGCTACACTCTGCACTTTCTATGCAGATACCGGTACAGGACCCTTTGGACCTTAGAGTGAGGTGGCTGCCATCAGTCCAGTGGAGATTCCGAGGTAGTCCTGCAGGCGTCCGCAGACCTTGGCGCCTCCTCCTAATTTATTTCTATTCTGCTCTTATTTATTTCTGAGACAGATGTAGTTACTTTTGTTCAGACCCTTATATGTAGTATTCGTAGACAGTCCGTGAAATTGTGACATCAAATACTGGGTACAGTTACTATGAATTTCGTAATGGTATTTAAGCAAGTTGTTAGACTTTGTTTTCTTTCGCACTTTTATTTCCGCTGGTTTTGTATATCACCTGTTAGCTGTTAATAATAAAGGAATAAGGTAAATAATCATTAACGTTGGCTTGCCTAGCGGGTTCAATGTTAGGCACCATCACGGTCCTGATGGTGGGAAATTCGGGTCGTGACAATATTGGTCATCAATATTCATCATACCTAGGGCGGTTCTGAAAAAGCTTATTGCAATATGCAGGAACTTCTTGTGGGATGGGAGAGAACATACAAATAAAGCTCCACTGATTGCATGGAATATCGTATGTAGGCCAAAACATAAAGGAGGATTAGGGATTATGAATTGTATGATATGAAATGAGGCAGCAATTACAAAGTATGTGTGGAACATTGCTCAAAAGGCAGACAACTTATGGGTGAAGTGGGTGGATCACACATATATCAAAGGGACCGGCTGGAAATAATACTTGCCACCAACTGATTGTAGTTGGTACTGGTAAGAGAATCTGCAATGTGATGGAAAAGTTCAAGGGAGGCCGTATGGGAAATGACCGGCAACAAATAGGAGGAAGGTATTCTATACAAAAAGGATACCAAAGGAGGAAAGGGGAGTTGAATGATTGGCCTTGGGCTAGATGGATTTGGAACTCAGTTAATGTTCCAAAACAGAGTTTTATTAGCTGGTTGGAAGTCCATAAAAGATTGCTGACAAGAGAAAGACTAGAAAAAATTGGAGCGTGTAAAGAAACAAGATGTGAAATGTGTGGAGGAAGCGTAGAAATAATTCAACATCTGTTTTTCGAATGTCATTTCTCGAAGGAATGCTTGAGAATCCTAATGGAATGGCTAGGAGTGAGGGCAAATGTACCAGACATTGATGGTTTGTGGAGAAGACTAACAAGGAATGTCAAAGGTAAAATGTGCAGGAAATTCATAATAGCAATTGTGGCAGCATTGGTGTACAAAATATGGCAGGCCAGGAATAACGACGCAATATGGAACAACAAAGTACCAAGTCCAATGGTGACGTGTAAACAGATTCAACAAGAATGTAAAGCCAGTTTGAATATGCAAAACATTAGAAGAGAGGGGAGAGATAGTAGAAAATGGATAGATGAATTGTATAGCACACAAAGATAGGGAACGATAGATAGGAGAATTTTTTGCGGCTAGAAGGAACTTTGCCTCTAGTCTGTACAGTTTGATTGAATGTATATTTGATTGGTTGGAGATTAATAATAGTTTTCCTTTACACCAAAAAAAAAAAAAAAAACAAGTTACATTATATAAATTGGAACGGCGAGAGAATCTTGTTGTGTTAGAAACTTGAAGAAGCAAATCGGTATTTCAACCGTGTAATGCGCATGGATACTCTCTTTTTCTCTTTATATAAGGAATATTTAATAAATGTTGAAAAGGTGGCTTCATTTTTAACTAGAATATTATATATTTGCACTTTCAACAGTGGTGTATTTGGTATTTATAACTAAGGAAGTATTTTATTAATCATTTTCTGGTGTTTTAGGTTGTAAGTTAGGTAGTTTATACTAGGAATAATACTGGGAATATGAAAAGGGAGTAGTAAATGATACGCATTAAGAATTAAATATATACGCAGAGGAAAATAACTAATTACGTGTATCAATGACGCAAGTGATTAAAAATGACTTCATTTGATTTAAAAATTTGACGTTGAAGAAAACACTTACTCACAAAAATAGTGTCAAATAATTTACCAACAACTATGTTTTAGAAAAATAATATATCTATCAAACACACCAACATTAATCTATTTAGAACTAAGGTTAGATCTAAACCATATGAACTATTAATCGTTCTTCATTTTTATTTTTATTTTTGTGTGTGGCCGTGGGCGCTCTGGTTGTTGTTTTTCCTCGGCTTTTTTCCATTCAGTTTTTCTCTTTTTCTTATTTTTCTTCCTTTGGGGGGAGGGGGTGTCTATTTGTTACGTTGTTTTCCTTTCTTGGGATGTCTTAGATGTCCCAAGTTTTCTTCTGATATTGTGATAGCATGTTGAGGTTTTCATTTGATGGTTAACTACGAGTAGTATACAGGACGACGGATATACAACCAGGACATAAAATTCATAACACTTTCTTCTATGTGAAGTTCATTATTTGAAGGAAATTACAGCTAACAAAACAGTATTATGTGAAAATTATAGAATTACTCGACATTGCTGATATAACAACTACAAGATTACCAAAAGAGAGAAGATAATTTCATACTTGTTTCAGTTGTTTAGCAGGATTATCCAAGAAAAAAAAAGGAAGTGCTACCATCAATGAAATACTATCAAGCTAATTAAATATTGATAAACATGTTAACATTTCATACTATGTACAATCATTTGAGAAACGAAATTGTAGAAAATATGAGGTATATATTTGCAACAGTATACATTGTTCAGCTTGCTTCCATGAGAGTATTTATTTAAATAACGATAAAAGGTGATGCATTTTTCATCCTGTGATTAGTCTTCTCCTTTCTGGTGTCTGCAATAATATTGGCAGCAGTAGAATATGAAGAAATTATCAAATGTTAAGAACAATATAACATAAGGTACCAATTTATACTACAAATGAAGGGACGAAACAGAGGGAGAAAAAGAATAAATCATATGAAAAGTTAATGTGCATAACAAAAAGAACATTAATTATTGACAAACACAAGAAAAAGAAGAAGAAGAACTGTTTTAGTTCATATTGGCCAGCCCTATGAATATGTTTTACTAACTTCAAAATTCCAACTTACCAAATTTGTTAATACATATTTGATGTTCCCGTTCACAAATAAATGAGTTGTTGCAAATATGCGAGCTATAGTTTGTTGAGCTTGCAAATAAAATTCACAAGTTTAACTAACTTCTGAGCGACAGAAAGTAGTCAGAATATTATTTAGTTACTACAACTTACCACTGCTCACCAATATTACTCGGTGAGAATACAGAGGCACAACTCAAGTAGCTTAAAGAAAATAAAATTCGGCGATTATAAGAAAAACACCATAGTGAAATATATCTTAATCTTATCCCTAGAGATTATAAGCAATATCTTCATCAGCATCACATTGAGCTGATGATTTATGGGAGTCACTAACTTAACGTTGTGGCTTTATTTCACTCTCATTCTTGATACTTTATCTTATCCATTATTCAAATAAACTGAAAGGATTTCATGTCTGTTAAGGATGACCAGCACGTGCATAAAGGGGATCACTTCATCCATAAATAGTGCCTAAATGGTCATAAAGTCATAATCTACCACAAAAAAAAACATCAAGTGATATTAAAATGGTGGTCTATAGCAAATTCAACACTCATGCTAGCAAAGCAAATAAAGGCATGCTTCTCTACAGTTTTTTAAGGAAGATGTACTTTTTAACTGGCATTAGGAATATATTGACAGCAATATGTGTTATAACTGATTTACTTCATGGCTATATATGAATTGAGCAAGACATAAGGCCGATAACCACTGGAACTCAAATTCTAAGATATTCTTAATTGCGGATCATTTAAAAGAATTATGATAAATTAATTCAAACTCCGCAATGCATAAAAGATTTTTAAGATGTTATTATGCATTTGTAAGTTCATATAGAGGAGGCTAAAAACCTAAACTCTTGCTGCAATTAGTGCCTTATAGGTTCCTTACATCTTTATTGAACTGTAAAACATTAACAATTGGTGATAGAGACGTTTATTGTTAGACATTTGGTACTTAGTTTTAGTAGTAATCTTCTGCTATTTTGATATCCCATTGTGTAGGACAACTCAATCACTATTCACTATCTTTTTTCCATATGATGCAATATTAAACAAGTCACAAGAATCTTTTTCCTTTTTATTGGATCCATATCTTCTTCAATATCTGAAACAGCCAACCAAAAAAATATCCCACTACTTCTCTTTTGGAGGCACATCAATGTCATGATCAGTTGATTAAGTTACACAGAAAAGATTGATTATCTAAAAAATATTACATCACTTTTAAGTTAATATCGTTGAAGTACAAGTATACATTATATTAAATGAAATTAACTTGACTGCATTCAAATTTGGAGGACAATTACTTGTCCCCAAAATAACAGCCACTTTCTTTCTCTTCAACTGTATTTTGTTCCGATTGTCTTTTTTAAGCTTTCGCTTAAAGTTTTTTAGTTTATTGTTTCAAAATTACCATTTTAGCTAAAAACAATTTTAACGAAGAGCAAATATCATAGAAGTTTCAGAAAACGGAAAGTGAAACACAAAGAAAATCAGAGAGAGTGTCAGTTCCGAACTCAGAGACCACAACAGCATATAATTCTATAAGGTTGTAATGAACGCCGAGGGTCTATTGGAAACAGCCTCTCTACCTGTTAGGTAGGGGTAAGGTGACTCTCCCCAGACCCCACCTGGTGGGAACATACTGGGTTTGTTGTTGTTGTTGTAAGGTTGTAATGGACGAAGACATGAAGCTTCAAATAGAGGACAAATCAAGCCCCAATCATGATAAAATACATGGGCAGAATTCAAGAACTCCTTGAAAGTTTGCATTCAACAAGAATATCACCTTGGGCGTCCCAAGTTAACTACTCCATGGCTCGACGCCCGAAAAGCCAAAATTTAACGAATGCCCATAAACAAGCTAAGCCCAAAATCTTTGTAAAATTTGCTTAGTTACCAAGAATTTTTATCATGGTATCTCAACAGATAGGCTAATAACAAAATTCTCTAACCAATATAGCTCATGAACAAAAATTTATCAAGTTAATTCAAGCATAACATTAATTGAACAGATTAATGGTACAGAAAGTAGAGTCAAAGAGATCATAAGGATTTACCAACCAATAGAGCTTGAGACCTCACTTTCCTTTTGTGACAGCAGATTCGGCTGCCACACAGTGAGATGTTTCTTCAATATCCTCCGTATTTATAGGTGATATTATGGCACAATATCAGTGACTCCTTTCAAATAGAGCACATGTCTAGAGTCAACAACTGTAGAAATTCAGGTCCTTAATCAAACAGTTGAAACATGACAGAATGTAGACGGAAAAGACACCAAATACAAATGCTAATTGGGAAAAAAGATAACATGCTAGCACCTATGGAGACGGCCATGAAAAGCCAAAAGCATGGGCTAAACCAGTGTCGATAAGGTTGTCCGACTAAAGCAATGGGAAAAAACCAGGGCAAAAGCACAACTTTAAAGCGCCTGACGGGGGACTTGGAATTTCAACGGTTTTTTCTTCTTAATCTCTATGCAGGGAACTCAGAAATAAAACAAAAGGATAACTTTACATCTCATTTTATATCAGTTAATAAACAATAAAACTTTTAACCTTTGCTCTCTGGGGAAGTAAATGAGTTAATACATATAATTAGATTTACAGTTCTAATCAAGTGAATAGGCAATTAGCAGATAACAGTAAAGACAATACCTAATTCTAAGGACAATACCTAATTCTGGGTGATTGCTAACTATAACAATCTCTGCTCAACATTGCCTACTGATTCAAGAACAGCAAAAAGGAAGCATAATTAACAAAAGAAAGAGCAAAAAGTATCAGCACAAACTGTCAGTCTTATCATTTATTATGGAGCTCCTCTGCAGGTGACAGCTTTTCTGTCGGTTCAGCAGTCTAACTACAAATAACAGTAGCCGACGAGCACCTATATTTAACCACATGATTACAAAAGAGTGGTTTACTTTCTTGACGACACAAAGAGCAACATCATAACCACAAACACCAGCTTCAATAATAACCAAATTACAAACAAAAGCCTTTGAAGGATCTTCGATAGGCAGAACAAAAAACTTTGAAGTGTCAAAAATGAGTTACTAAGCAATGGGAACATGAACCAAAAAAAGTAATGGGAACATGTAGCAAACAAACTTATATTTTCAAGTTACTTTTAATCTCTATACTCTCATCTCAAAACTGCCATATTTGAAACTTCTTTGTAAATCAAGGCAGTCACTAACACTATAATTACGCACAATTAACTGATATGAACAACGAAAAGAGGAAAAAGGTCACTCTTGAGAGAGCTCTCTTCTTAGTTTTTGTTTTTCTATATAATCATTTACCTCCTTTAGTCTTTCATTGCATATCATCAAGATACCATTCTTGAGCCCCAAATATTTAAGAAGCGTACTCCAAGGAAAAAAATGAAAGGATGTCTGAATATATAAATCCAGATATGGGGTTGCCCTACAAAATAGAGAAGTACAAAAATTCAGGATTTAAGCATACAATCAAACACCTTCAGTGCATCAATTATCTTCATTTAAGATACAGTAGAGCTAGTAAGTGCATTTCCAAAGCACGAACAAGGATTAAAAGCAAAATGACTTTTCATCCTTGTAGGAAAAAACTTAGGCTTGAGGTGTCACCTAAATATCATAATTTGACACATATCAATGGTCAGAAAAAGGATTTTGATACATCAAATTTCTCTAAGACAGAGTAACTTTGCAGTAAATAGTTTGTACCAAAAGAGAACACCGACAACATGCGATTAGAGTATCTTGGTCAGTAATTTTCTCAAGCAAACGCCATTAGAGAAATAATCAGAAGAGACATCAAATAACAATTGACCCAAATCACGCACTGGAGTATCAATTTCTAGACATGCATGTGAAGATCAGATAAAAATACTGACACCCATGTAAGAATCTAGCAAAAATATAGACACAAACAAGTGTAGTAAGAAAAGATTAAATGGAGAAAAAACTTACCACAACTGAGAGCTAAACTTGAGACAAATTAAACGAAACAAACAACCTTTGCAAAATCATAACCCATAAAATGAATAAGCTTTGAACGGTATCCAGTATTCCCTAATTCAGTGATGGGAACTTGGATATAGGAGAGAAGAAGGTAAATTTGAGAGAGAAAATTGAAATGGGTAAAAGAGTGGGACTTCTGGTGAGACGTGTTGGTTTTCAGAGCTGAAATACATCTTTCAATTAAGCCATAAAGATGTTAATAATTGCGGAAATGCCATTGATCGTCCAAGAGAACCTCCACTTATTATATAGTTCATAAAGGTCATTAACCACGCCCAACTCTAGTCCTAAAATAAATAAGCGATCGCTCTAAATATAATCCGATCTAAAAGTCCGAAATCGAATCCCACAAAGAACTAAGGCTTAGCTACAACTATTTAATATCACTAAAAGACAAGTTTGAATAAGAGTTGGAGACAAGATTAAGGAGGCCTAGAGTTATGATTTTTCCAATTTTCGGAACCCTTCCCAATACATCTCCTATAAATTCGCCTAAGTATTCTCTACTGATCGTAGGTACTTCGGGTGTCATAATTCTCTTCCGAGCAAATACCACAATTTACTAGACGTATTCTCCGAATTACGCTAGTTGGCACTAATTCATCGCTCACTGAGATCGCACCAAGGTTTCGTTATTCCTAATCCCACCTTTAAACCCTCTGTACTGATCCCTCACATATGTTAGGAGTGATGTTGTTCAACAATTAACTAAATATGTACCATTTTCCAAGCAACACATACTAAATAGGAATAGTCAATTGAGATCTCTTCAATCAACAGAAATAAGCACGTAGTTAAACAAGTAGAGAAATTCAAAAGGGTCAATTATATAAAAACGTAACAAAATTTATCCAACAAAAGGTTCCATCAAAACCCTAGACAAGATATTAGCTATTCATGCTAGTATGTAAAAATACAACACTAGAATTCATAACAATGGAAATAGAGGAAGAAAGGGGGAAAACGTGAAGTTGAATCCTTCTCCTTCTTGCTCCTAGTGTATTCTTGTCTCCCTAAAGTCTGCTCTCCTTTCAAAGTGGTGTCTCTCCCATAAAATCACGTTTTAGGATGTATTTATAGTGATTAGGGTTTGTTTGGGCCAAAATTCCTTCTCCTAGTTCGGATTGGAAAAGATAAATTTTTCTGCCCCGATCCCCGTCTAGTGAAGTGGCTGTCCGGGACTTTTCCGATTTCTTCTGCTTCGGTCCCGGTCTGGAAAAGTGAGTCTCGCTTCGCTATCCGGGACTTTTCTCTTTACCTCTTTTTCATCAATTTTTCTCCCACTTGATCCTTTTCCGCGCAAGTTTATTCCTACACATCACGTAATGAGCATATTTTCACTTCGAAACCATGTGATCTCCCATAAATCACATAAGAAATAATATATAAACATACTAAAAAAATGCATTTTTCATCATTTAACACCACCTCACACTTAAAATCTTGCTCGTTCTCGAGCAACTTAAAATTAAGCGCATAGGCAAGAAATACCTTTAAAAACATACTCAAGCATCACACCAATGAAAATGGTTTATATCAATACTTAGAACCCAACATATGCACTAACCTTTCTTCAAGTTTTAAACTCATGCCAAGATCATTTAAAATATTCATGTGGCTCTTTCTAACAACCTCGCCTCAAAACTTTACTATAATATATTCCACATTATGACTCACTTTTTGTACCAACTAAAAAATCAAGGTCTCTATCATTTCTTTGCAAATCATGTGCCCTCACTAACAAACCACAGAGAGAAAGTTGTCCACACACTCAATATGAGTTCAAATATTGTTTAAGGACTCAAATATAGAAAAACTTCACTCACTCTCACAAGGAAAATCTTATGTCACCCAAGTTAGTATAATAGGTTTACCCGTAGTGTATGTCTCTACTAATTTAAGCTCGTAAAGTCTAGGATCAAATTGGACTTTATAGGTTGTAATGTAGGTTAAGGGACGGGTAGGATATATTTGAGAAAGTCTCTACTAATTTAATACACTACACTTCACTTTTAAGTACCTTCTTGTCATGACCAGTTCGATGTCTTGCCATGAAATCATACACATTTAAGCCATTCTTAATTAAACACATCAACATATAAATACTTACTAACACAGACAAATGAGAGGTGTTATTCTTTTCTTTTCTTTTCTTTTTTCACTCTCTTCAACTTAGTATTTCTGGCTAGTATTTTTATTTTTATTTTTATACACAAGTGCCCTTTTCGGCCTTTCTATGGTTCCACTCAACAGCTACCCACTCATTTTCTTACTCTTCTAGCTACTTAAGTGCATTCGGAGGTAAAGGTTCAACAAGATTTAATTAAGAACAAAGGAGATTCGGCTTGTAATGTGGTTTCCAAAGAAAAAGTCTACAGGCTCAAAAGGGGTGACTACGTATAATATTAGCACTGGTAGGCAAATGGGCTAAATGGTCAATCAAATAAATCATATATCACCTCCCAACGTATAAAATTTAATCATTTCACTTTGACTCACACACGGGGCAAGTTCTAGACTAGCAAGGATGGCACAGATTACACCAAAATCTCACCTCACACAATGCACATGACTCACTCAGGATAGTTCAGAACTGACTCTTAAGTTAAAGCAACTAGCATAGTCATTAAAAATTGGTGTACATGAGAATTAATAACAAGAGTCAAAGATGAGCCTCGGTGTCAAAAGAAAGCCACACATATTTTCAAAGCATGTAATTACAAATATCATGAAGAAAGTACTTAGTTTAAATGTTCCACCTCTAAGCCCCAATATAAAATATGTCAAAAAGCATAGATACTCGAGTTCTCCCCATTCCATTATCAGTTCAAAAAGAAAAAAAAGCACGATTTTTTTTTTGGTTCTATTTTTTTTTCTTTAGACTTTAAACCCCAGGAAAACTATCTAGCAAATCCATCGTCGAAAAAGTCCAAAACTTTTCTGAAAATTCTACCTACAAGAAAAAAAAAATTACCCGGTTCAAAGAGTCATCACTTGAAAAAAAACTGCGGTCATAAGAAAAATCAAGAGGGATTATTTCTACCTTTTTTTTTTTTTGTTGAAACATATAAAATAACACAACTAAACTAGCATAGGACTTCGCCCAAACAGTCTTTTCACCCCACACTTAAAGTTGTGCATTGTCCAAATGCATACCCATAAATACAAAAGGGTAAAAGAAACTCCCTGCTAGGCCGGTACTCAGACTTTTCCTTCACTTGATTCTTTGTGCGAGTACCCCACACTTAGTTTTGACAATCTCACTTGTTTTTTCTTTCTTCAAATAGCCTTACTTTCATGCTCCTAGAGAAATTAAAAATAAATAACATTACAAGAATAATATAATAAAAAAACTAAAAAAATAAATAAAAGAAAGTCGTAAAGCTGGGTTGCCTCCCAACGTCCTTAAATTAACATCGCGGTACGACGTAAATCATTTTCTTCCTCCACTTTGAACTTATGAATGGACCCCAAGTATTGCTTCTAGTATTCGGTTATGCTCCAATAATGGTGGAACAAATCTAGTTGTCCCAAGGAAATAATGTAGCATTCTGCTCTTCTTAGCCTTTGCATGAGGTATGTCATCCTAACTTTTTGGCAACAAGAATTTCAGAATGTAGGCACCTTGTTCCTCATTCCATGACTCCTTAATTGGCTCGGATGACTCTATTTTTATATCATCATCCAAACACAATGTGGAAAAATGCTTAGAGTGTGGACCAATGCGCACACCTACATGAACCTTGGGATTGTCAACATCCTCAATACCAATGACATTAGAGTCAACTAAACATGTATCTTAAATGTCCTTGGTTGACTCCGGTATCTTTTTACTACATCGACATCTTCAAATTTTAGTTGGTTAGATTGTTGGTGTTCTACTCTGTCTTCCTCCATTAGAACCTCAATTTCGGTATTTAATTCGTGCTCTTCTTGGCTACTATCCACAGTTTTAGCTTGTTGAGCATTAAATGCTTCAACTATTTGACTCACTTGTGCCTCTAGGTTGCGAATAGTAGCATCGTGCCTTTGTATGTGTAGTTGTTTCTCATTATTTTATTCCACAAGGCACCTTAGCATATCCTTGATGTCTTTCAGGTCATCATCCCTGGGTCCTTTGTTCCTATTAACTTCACAAGAAAAAGAAGAACCATCAAAGTAAAGGATTGAGGAAATATAAGAAATATAAGCACAACCATGAAAGTAACCATCTTGACCACCACACATAAGATTAAGTTGGTGCACATAACTCGCTCCCGGGAATATCTTGATAGTTTTTCCATGTGTGGTTTCATCCGCAATAAGTATTATAAAGATCAATAATAGAATTACCAACATCGAAACTCTATGAATTCCATGATGCCATGTTTCTCAAATAAACAAGTAAAATTAAAACTAAAAAAATCAAATACTAAAAAAAATTAAAATAAAAGTTCAAACTAGAAACCTAGAAATATGTACACCTACAGATACACCATTAGTTCCCCGGCCACGGCGCTAAAATTTGATCACGCCCAACTCTAGTCCTAAAAAGGATAAGCGCTCGCTGCAAATATAATCCGGTCTAAAAGTCTGAAGCTGAATCTCACAGAGAACTAAGGCTTAGCTACAACTATTTAATATCACTAAAAGACAAGTTTGAACAATTTTCTAAATTATAAATATTGAGATTTATATTTCTAACTAATTAACTAGCAAATACTAGAAAGTGATAAAATTATCAACTAAGGAGACTAAGAAATGGAGACAAGATTAAGGAGACCTAGAGTTATGATTTTCCCAATTTTCGGAATCCTTCCCATTACGTCTCCTATAAATTCGCGTAAGTATTCTCTACCGATCGTGAGTACTTCGGCTGTCGTAATTCTCTTTCGAGCAACTACCACAATTTACTAGACGTATTCTCCCGAATTACGCTAGTTGGCACTAATTCACCGCTCACTGAGATCGCACCAAGGTTTCGTTATTCCTAATTGCACCTTCAAACCCTCCGTACTAAGTCCTCACATACATTAAGAGTGGTGTTGTTCAAAAACTAACTAAATATGTACTATTTTCCA
The DNA here is from genome assembly GCA_005239495.1 of Nicotiana undulata. NCBI lineage: Eukaryota > Viridiplantae > Streptophyta > Magnoliopsida > Solanales > Solanaceae > Nicotiana > Nicotiana undulata. The sequence goes on along the minus strand of ML265040.1, from coordinate 38,609 downwards.
AGCAACACATAGTAAATAGGCATAGTCAATTGATAGCTTTTCAATCAACTGAAATAAACATGTAGTTAAACAAGTAGAGAAATTTCAAAGAGTCAATTATATAAAAATATAACAAGAATTCATCCTCCAAAAGGTTTCATCAAAACCCTAGAGAAGATATTAGCTATTCATGCTAGTATGTAAAAATACAACACTAGGATTCATAACAATGAAAATAGAGGAAGAAAGGGGAAACGTGAAGTTGAATCCTTCTCCTTCTTGCTCCTAGCGTGTTCTTGCCTCCCTAAAGTCTGCTCTCCTTACAAAGTGGTGTATCTCCCATAAAATCACGTTTTAGGATGTATTTATAGTGATTAGGGTTTGTTTGGGCCGAAATTCCTTCTCCTAGTTCGGATTGAATAAGTCTAATTTTTCTACCCCGGTCCCCATCTAGCGAAGTGACTGTCCGGGACTTTCCTGATTTCTTCTGCTTCGGTCCATGTCTGGCAAAGTGAGCCTCGCTTCGTTGTCTGAGACTTTTCTATTTACCTCTTTTTCATCAATTTTCTATCATTTGATCCTTTTCCGCGCAAGTTTATTCCTACACATCACGTAATTAGTATATTTTCACTTCGAAACCATGTGATCTCCCATAACTCACATAAGAAATAATATATAAACATACTCAAAAACATGCATTTTTCATCATTTATCACCACCCCACACTTAAACTATTGCTCGTCCTCGAGCAACTTAAAATTAAGTGCATATGTAAGAAATACCTTTGAAAACATACTCAAGCATTACACCAATGACAATGGTTTATATCAACACTTAGAACCCAACATAGGCACTCTTCATACCTTTCTTCAAGTTTTAAACTCATGCCAAGATCATTTAAAATATTCATGTGGCTCTTTCTAACAACCTCGCCTCAAAACTTTACTCTAATGTATTCCACACTATGAATCACTTTTTGTGCCAACTAAAAAATCAAGGTCTCTACCTATCCTTTGAAAATCATGTGCCCTCACTAACAAACCACAAAGAAAAAGTTGTCCACACACTCAATATAAGTTCAAGTATTGTTTAAAGACTCAAATATAGAAAAAATTCACTCACTCTCCCAAAAAAAATCTTTTGCCACCCAAGTTAGTACAATAGGCTTGCCCGTAGTGTATGTATCTACTAATTTAAGCTCGTAAAGTCTAGGATCAAGTAGGAATTTATAGGTTGTAATGTAGGCTAAACGACGGGTAGGATATATTTGAAAAAGTCTCTACTAATTTAATACACTACCCTTCACTTTTAAGCACCTTCTTGTCATTACCAGTTCGATGTCTTGCCATGAAATCATACACATTTAAGCCCTTCTTAATTAAGCACATCAACGTATAAATACTTACTAACATAAACAAATGAGCGGTGTTATTCTTTTCTTTTCTTTTTTTTCACTCTCTTCAACTTAGTATTTCTGGCTAGTATTTTTTTTTTGTTTATACACAAGTGCCCTTTTCGGCCTTTCTACGGTTCCACTCAACAATTATCCACTCTTTTTCTTACTCTTCTAGATACTTAAGTGCTTTCGGAGGTAAAGGTTCAACAAGATTTAATTAAGAACAAAGGGGGTTCGTCTTGTAATGTGGTTGCCAAAGAAAAGGCCTACAGGCTCAAAAGGGGTGATACGGATAATATTAGCACTGGTAGGCATATGGGCTAAATGGTCAATAAAAGAAAGCCTGTATCACCTCCCAACGTACAAAATTTAATCATTTCGCTTTGACTCACACACAAGGCAAGTTCTAGACTAGCAAGGATAGCACAGAGTACACCAAAATCTCACCACACACAATGCACATGACTTACTTAGGATAGTTCAGACCCGACTCTTAAGTTAAAGCAACTAGCACAGTCATCAAAAAATTGGAGCACATGAGAATTAATAAGAAGAGTCAAAGATGAGCCTCGGTGTCAAAAGAAAGCCACACATATTTTCTGAGCATGTAGTTACAATGATCATGAAGAAAGTACATAGTTTAAATGCTCCCTCTAAGCCCTGATATAAAATATGTCAAAAAACATAGATACTCAAGTTTTTCAGTCAAAAAGAAAACAAGGCATGGAAAAACTTTTTTTTGTTCTTTTTTTGTTCTTTAGATTTTAAATCACAGGAAAACTGTCTAGGAAATTCATCGTCGGGAAAAGTCCAAAACATTTGTGAAAATTCTACCTAGCATGTGACTCTGCCCAAACAATCTCTTCACCCCACACTTAAAATTGTGTATTGTCGAAATGCACACCCATAAATACAAAAGGGTAAAACAAACTCTCTGATAGGCCATTGGCTGAAGCATTAGCTTATGGGGTACTCAGACTTCTCTCTGACTTGATTCTTTGTGCCGCACACCACACTTAATTTTGACCATCTCTCTTGCTTTTGCTTTCTTTAAATAGCCTTGCTTCCCATGCTCCTAGATTAATTAAAAAAATAACACTACTAGAATAATACAATGATAAAAAAAAAATTAAAAAAAAATAAAAGAAAACAGTAAAATTGGGTTGCCTCCCAACAAGCGATTGATTTAATGTTGCGGCACGATGTGAATCACTTTCTGTCTCCACTTTGAACTTATGAATTAGATCCCAAGTTTTGCTTCCAGTATTCAGTTATGCTCCAAGGATGGTGGAACAAATCTAAGTGCCCAAAAAAATAATGTAGCATTCTTCTCTTCTTAGCGATTCTGGGAGGATTTGGACGAGATGATGAGTAGTATCCCGCACACAGAGAAGCTATTCATTGGAAGAGATTTCAATGTCCATATTAGGACTAGTGTTAGGGGTTATGATGACGTGCATGGCGAGTTCGGTTTTGGAGATAGGAATAAGGGAGGTAATTCACTGTTGGATTTTGCTAGAGCTTTTGATTTGGTTATAACTAACTCGAGTTTTTCGAAGAGGGAAGAGCACCTGGTCACTTTCCGGAATTCAATGGGCAAGACTCAGATTGATTGTCTTCTCTACAGGAAATGCGATAAAGGTATGTGCACCGATTGCAAGGTCATCCCAAGTGAGCACCTCACGAACCTACATAGGCTCCTAGTTATGGATCTAGAGATCACGAGGAGTAGGAGGAAGAGGGCAAAGTGCAGGAAACCTATGATCAAGTGGGGTAACTTGACCAAGGACAAAGCTCAGGAGTTAGGAGAGAAGTTGTTGGCTATGAGGTCCTGGATGAGTAGGGGGGACACGTCCATGAATGTGGTTCCCGACTGCGAATTGCATTAGGGTAGCTGCTAGAGAGGTCTTAGAGGGCACGAAGGGCTCTCTCGGGGGTCATAGAGGGGACTGGTGGTGGAATGGAAAGGTCCAAGGTAAAGTGGAAACTAAGAAAGTTGCTTATTTGAAGATAGTAGAGAGTACAAACGAGAAGGATAAAAGAACTTATCGAGATGTTACAGAAAGACAAAGAAAGAGGCAAAGTTAGCAGTTACAACGGCTAAAAATGCAGCATTTGCTCGTTTGTACGAGGAGCTCGGGGGCAAAGGCGGGGATAAGAAGTTGTACCGATTGGCCAAGGTGAGGGAGAGGAAGGCCCGTGACTTAGACCAAGTTAAGTGCATCAAGGATGAGTATGGAAAAGTATTGATGGACGAGGCATTTATTAGAAGAAGATGGCAGACATACTTCCATAAATTGTTGAACGAGGAGGGAGATAGAAGCATTGTGTTGGGTGAGTTGGAGCACTCCGGAAGCCGGCGGGATTTTGGGTACTGTAGGCGGATTACGGTAGAGGATAAGGAAGGGGCGATGCGTAAGATGTGCAGGTGAAAAGCGACGGGGCCGGACGAAATCCCGGTGAAATTCTGGAAGAGCGCGGGGCGAGCAAGTTTAGAGTGGCTCACTGGGCTGTTTAATGTTATTTTTAAGACGAAGAAGATGCCCGAAGAATGGAGGTGGAGCACGATGGTTTTTCTTTACAAGAACAAGGGTGATATCCAAAATTGCAACAATTATAGGGGTATCAAGCTGTTGAGTCACACTATGAAGCTCTGGGAGAGGGTGGTGGAGGCCAAGGTGAGGAGGTATGTGTCTATCTTCGAGAATTAGTTTGGATTCATGCTGGAGCGTTCGACTACGGAAGCGATTTTCATCTGGTTAGGAGATTAGTGGATCAGTATAGGAAGAGGAAGAAGGACTTGTATATGGTGTTTGTTAAACTTGAGAAAGCGTACAATAAAGTCCCGAGGGAGGTCCCGTTGAGGTGGTTCGAGGCTAGTGGCGTTCTGGTAGCATACATTAGGGTGCTTAAGGATATGTATGATGATGATGATAAGACTTGGGTGAGGACTGTGAGTGGGGAATCAGAGCATTTCCCTGTGGTGATGGGGTTGCACCAGGGATCGGCTCTTAGCCCGTTTTTATTTGTCTTAACAATGGATGTAGTATTGCAACACATCCAAGGGAAGGTGACTTGGTGCATGCTATTTGTCGATGATATAGTGTTGATTGACGAGACACGAAGCAGAGTTAATGCGAGGTTGGAGGTTTGGAGACATACCTTGGAGTCTAAAGATTTCAAATTGAGCAGAACCAAAACAAAATACTTGGAGTGCAAATTATGTGACGGGACCCATGAAGCAGACGTAAAGGTAAAGCTTGATTCTCAAGTTATCCCCAAGAGAGTGAGTTTTAAGTATCTCGGGTCTATTATCCAAGGTAACGGAAGATTGACGAAGATGTCGCACATCGCATCGGAGCGGGATGGATGAAGTGGAGGCTCGCTTCTAGTGTTTTATGTGATAAGAACGTGCCACTAAGACTTAAGGTCAAGTTTTATAGAATGGTGGTTCAACCGGTTATGCTGTATGGAGCTGAGTGTTAGCCAGTCAAGAACTCCCACGTCCAGAAGATGAAAGTAGTAGAGATAAGGATGTTGATATGGATGTGTGGGCGTACCAGGAGAGATAAGATTAAGAATGAAGTTATCCGAGACTGAGTGGGAGTAGCCTCCGTGGAGGACAAGATGCGGGATTCGAGGATGAGATGATTCGGACATGTTAAGAGAAGAAGCATTGATGCCCTTGTTAGGAGGTGTGAGAGGTTGGCCATGGCGAGTTTGAGAAGAGGCCGAGATCGGACTAACAAGTACTGGGGAAAGGTGATTAGACAGGACATGACGCGGCTTCAACTTACTGAGGACATGACCCTTGATAGGAAGGTGTGGAGGTCGAGGATTAAGGTAAAAGGTTAGTGGGTAGTTTTAGATGCTCACCGATAGTTTTAGTAGCATGTATGTCCCTTCATATTCTTAGATTTTTATTGCACTAGTGGTTTTGTTCGCCTCATGTATTGTATCCCTTGTTGCTAGTGTTTGGTACTACTTCATTTATATCTCCCTTTTTCTTTTCTCTTCCCTTTTTCTTCCTTTCATGTTATCCACTTCTTCTTATTATCCTGCCTGAGCCGAGGATCTATTGGAAACAGCCTCTCTACCTTTTAGGTAGGAGTAAGGTCTGCATGCAGACTACCCTCCCCAGACCCCACCTGGTGGGAACATGCTGGGTTTTTTGTTGTTTTGTTATGCTCTTCTTAGCCTTTGCATGAGGTATGTCATCTTGACTTTCTGGCAAGAAGAATTCCAGAATGTAGGCACCTTGTTCCTCATTCTTTGACTCCTCAATTGGCTCGGATGGCTCTATTTCCATATCATCATCCAAACACAATGTGAAAAAAATACTAGGAGCGTGGACCAATGCGCTCACCTACATGAACCTTGGGATTGTCAACATCCTCAATATCAATGACACTAGAGTCAACTAAATATGTATCTTCAATGTCCTTGGTTGACTCCAGTATCTCTTCTACAACACTGACATCTTCAAATTTTAGTTGGTTAGATTGTTGGTGTTCTACTCTGACCTCTTCCATTAGAACCTCAATTTTTGGTATTTAATTCATGCTCTTCTTGGCTACTATTCACAATATTGGCTTGTTGAGCATTAAATGCTTCAACTATTTGACTCACTTGTGCCTCCAGGTTGCGAATAGTAGCATCGTGCCTTTGTATGTGTAGTTGTTTCTCATTATTTTGTTCCACAAGGCACCTTAGCATATCCTTAATCTCTTTCAGGTCATCATCCTTAGGTCCTTTGTTCCTATTAACTTCACAAGAAAAAATAAGAACCGTCAAAGTAAGAGGTTGGGGAAATATAAGAAATATAAGCACAACCATGAAAGTAACCATCTTGACCACCACACATAACACACATTCCACACATAAGATTGAGTTGGTACACATAACTCGCTCTCAAGAATATCTTGATAGTTTTTCCATGTGTGGTTTCCTCCGCAATAAGCATTAGAAAGATCAATAGTAGAATTACCAACATCGAAACTCTCTTAATTCCAAGATGCCATGTTTCTCAAATAAACAAGTAAAACTAAAACTAAAAAACCAAATACAAAAATAAAATTAAAATAAAAGTTCAAACTTGAAACCTAGAAATATGTACACCTGCAGCTACACCGTTAGTTCCCCGGCAACGACGCTAAAATTTGATCACGCCCAACTCTAGTCCTAAAAAGGATAAGCGGTCGCTGCAAATATAATCTGGTCTAAAAGTCCGGAGTCGAATCCCATAGAGAATTAAGGCTTAGCCACAACTGTTTAATATCACTAAAAAGACAAGTTAGAACAGTTTTCTAAATTATAAATATTGAGATTTATATTTTCTAACTAATTATCTAGCAAATACTAGAAAGAGGTAAAATCAACTAAGGAGACTAGATTTGGAGACAAGATTAAGGAGGCCTAGAGTTATGATTTTCCCAATTTTTGGAATCCTTCCCAATACATCTCCTATAAATTCGCCTAAGTATTCTCTACCGATCGTGAGTACTTAGGGTGTCGTAATTCTCTTCCGAGCAACTACCACAATTTACTAGACGTATTCTTCCGAATTACGCTAATTGGCACTAATTCACCGCTCACTGAGATCGCACCAAGGTTTTGTTATTCCTAATCCCACCTTCAGACTCTCTGTATTTATCCCTCACATACGTTAGGAGTGATGTTGTTCAACGACTACCTAAATACGTACCCTTTTCCAAGCAACACAAGTGACTGTCCGGGACTTTCCTGATTTCTTCTGCTTAGGTCCCGGTCTGCCAAAGTGAGTCTCGCTTCGATGTCCAGAACTTTTCTCTTCACCTCATTTTCATTAATTTTTCTCCCATTTAATCCTTTTCCGCACAAGTTTATTCCTACACATTATGTAATGAGTATATTTTCACTTCGAAACCATGTGATCTCTCATAACTCACATGAGAAGTAATATACAAACATACTAAAAAACATACATTTTTCAGCGTTATCAGTCATGGACTTGGAGAAAGTATTGGGTTCTTAGAAACATTGAATCCGCTTTAAATCGAACTCTGCACCATGCCACCACATACCATTAGGAAGAATACAAGATATCAAGCATCGGCTGCAACTTTAATGGCATGTCTTTATACCAAATCAGTCCATTTACCTCTAGCTCTAAATGTTTCACAAATTTTGCTGATTAAATTAGGAGAAATGAAAACTGATTTAATAATGGTATCGGAGTATATTAGATGTTTTGGCTTTATGATACTAAAGAATTGGCAATCTTTGTTACTAATGTATTCAAGAATTCTTCAGATTGTAAAACTAAACACTCGTTAACGCATTACTTTATGTTAGTGACAATTGGATGCACATTCAATTTGACCTTAATCAAGGATCAAAATGGGTTTTAGAGAAATTTTCCTATGCTGCAGCTCCTATCATATATTTTTAGATGGAAAACTGGTTGATTGTTCTGGAAAATCTTCTAATATGCCAGTGAATTATATCAAACAAACATTGGAAAGTGCAATAGTGGATAATTGACTACCATGGTGTGCAATGACAATCAAGAAAATGGCCTGTGACTACTCAACCAAAACCCAAATATTATGGTTGTCAATTAGCAACAACTTAATCTGTCGCATCATTTCAGCTCGTCGAAGAAATATGTTAACAATAGAAGCTCAAGCTTTCATACATGCCTAACAGATATTAGTAATTCACAGAACCGCATTGCACCATAGCAGGAAGTATATCGTTCGTAAGCTAACCTTTATCGTCTTACAGGTCCGCAGCTAGTGCTGCTGCATAGAGAATGAAATCCTCATCATCGCTATCTGAATCGTCAGACAGTGACTGCGACTCCAGTGACGCCACATACTCCCTTTTCCACTGAAGATATTCTTTGATGCAGTCAATGATCTTTGCGGTCTCAGAAACTCGGAACCTCCTGGACTGACTGCCAAGTGCACAAATCTTTTCGAAATTGTTGTAAACTTCTAAATTTTGACCATGAATTCGGTCATAAAATCTTCAAAAAAAAAAAAATCTTCAATAGCTATCGGGGTATTAAGCTACTAAGTCATATTATGAAAATATGGGAGAGGGTGGTAGAGCTAAGGGTGAGGAGGATTGAGTATATTTCCGAGAACCAATTTGGATTAATGACGGGACGATCAACTACGGAAGCTATCCACCTTGTTAGGAGATTGATGGAGCAATCTAGGGAGAGGAAGAGGGATCTACATATGGTGTTCATCAACATAGAGAAGGCCTACGATAAAGTGTCGAGGGAGGTTCTGTGGAAATATTTCGAGGCTATAGGTGTTCCTGTTGGTTACATTAAGACTATTTAGGTCATGTATGATGAAGATAAGACTCGGATGAGGATAGTGGGAGGGGACTCGGAGCATTTCCCAGTTGTGATGGTTACGCCAGGGGTCAGGCCTCAACACTTTTTTATTTGCATTGGTGATTGATGCACTGACGCACCACATTCAAGGAGAGGTGACGTGGTGCCTGTTATTTGCAGATGACATTATACTACTTGACGAGGCGCGAGGGCGGGTTAACGAGAGGTTAGAGGTTGGAGGCAAAACCTGGAGTCTAAAGATTTCAAGTTGAGCAGGACCAAAACAGAATATTTGGAGTGCAAGTTCAGTGGTGTGACACATATAGTGGACGAAGACGTGAGGCTTGATTCACAAGTCATACCTAGGAGAGAAAGTTTCAAGTACCTTGGGTCAATTATGCAAGGAATTGGGGAGATTTTTGATGATGTCACACATCGTATTGAGGTGGGGTGGATGAAATGGAAGCTCGCTTAAGATGTTTTGTGTGATAAGAATGTGCCACCAAAACTTAAAAGTTAAGTTCTATAGAACAGTGGTCAGACCAACTATGTTGAGTAGGGCTGAGTATTAGCCAGTCAAGAACTCGCATGTCCAGAAGATGAAGGTTGCTGAAATGAGAAAGTTGAGATGGATGTGCAGACATACCATGTTAGATAGAATTAGAAATGAGGCTATTCGGGACAAGGTGGGCGTGGCCCCGATGGATTAGAAGATGCAAAAAGTGAGACTTCGATGGTTCAGGCATGTGAAGAGGAGAGGCACAAATGCCCCAGTGAGGAGCTGTGAAACAAGGGCGGATCTACTAAGGAAGAAGGGGGTGGCACACCACCGCACACCTCGATTGAAACACTCTATGTATATGTATGTATATTTAGAAATTTGGATAAATAAGTAAAGTGGCACCCGAAGTAACAAATGGTTGCTTGGTGTCACTAGTGCAGGACTTAATGGTTCGCCTTTAGGGTGTGGGATAGAGCCCAGGCTAATGCATTTCTTATAACTAATTCTATTTTGATGCTTACCGTAGATTCGTTCTCCTTTTTTCTTCTTTTCCTTCTTTCTTCTTTTCTTTCCTTTTCTTCAATTGATGCTCACTCTTTTTTTCTCGTGAGTTCCTATTGAATTTTTTAATTTTATATATTTTTACTTATATTTCAAAATTTTCAATGTTCTATCAAAAAAATCTAGTGTTTATTAAGTAAGATTTTGCTTTGAGTATCTTAATATGCATCTACAACGAGTTTTAGTCCTATTTGCCCATCTTTTAGTCAAATTGTAACTCCAAAATATGAAAATTCATCGAAGACAATTGTAAATGAATAATATTACTCCCTCTGTTCCAATTTGTGTGAACTTGTTTGACTAGTCACAAAGTTTAAGAAAAAAATGAAGACTTTTGAAATTTGTGGTCATAAACAAGTCAAAAAGGGGCCCAGAGTATTTGTGTGGTTATAAAAGCTTCTCATTAAGGGCAGAATTGTAACTTTAAGCTAAAAAATTTCCAAATTTGGAAAGGGGTCATTCTTTTTGGAACGGACCAAAAGGGAAATAGGTTCACATAAACTGGAACGGAGGGATTAATTTTTTTGTTGATATTAGTTATACTATTGAAGTTTTATGCTTTGCTCACCATAATTATTAAGTTATTTTATTTTAATTATATGTACGAAAAGATGAATAATCCGAACAAAAACCCATAAGAAATCAAGTCAAAGTCCAAAGTAATACAACACCCGCAACCTTCAAATTCTAGTTACGCCTCTGGTGTGAGAGTCTAGTCTTGGAGGGCCCAAGGAAAGGTAGAGGTAGGCCGAACAAGTATTGGGAAGAAGTGATTAGGAAAGACATGGCGATGCTCCAGCTTACTGAGGACATGACCCTAGATAGGAAGGTGTGGAGGTTGACGATTAAGGTATAGGGGTTGGTTGTCGAGTGTTTTCCTTGCGCGTTCCTTAGCTTGAGTGCATTACTCAGTGTTAGTCTTGCGTTTTCTTATTTTTGGATTTATGTTATTACTTGTTGTTTCTTTCACTTTGATTTCTGATTGCACCACTTAGTGTTAGTCTTGTATTATCGATTCAATTGTTTGATGGGTTTGCTAGTTGTTGCTTCTTCCTTTAATCTTTCTTGAGCGGAGGGGGAGGTCTATTGGAAACAACCCCTCTATCTTTCTATAGGTAGGGGTAACGTTTGCGTACACACTACCCTCCCAGACCCCACTAGTAGAATTTCACTAGGTTGTTGTTGTACATATTTGGATATTACGCAAAAAGTACTTTAAGTCAAGAACCAACCGACCACGATAGAGATCTTGAAACGAAAACGTGGATTGTGGGTCGATTTCAAGAAACAACGTATCTCAAGTTTAGGACTCGGAATCTGATGATTCAAAAATGAGGTGAAAGATCACGATCGGAACTATAAGAAAGACTATTTACTCGTCCAAAATAAGTTAATATTGGTGTTGCACCGGTTCAATGGAAGTTCTGATTCTATTATATCAAACGAATGAACTTAAATCAAGAAACGTATTCTTGAATGATCAAGAACAAAAACAATTCCTAAAGTCACCACTTGGAATCAATTAACATGATAAAGAAACACCACACGTAATTGAAAACAAGATAAAGATTATCACCACCTTATTTGGAACAAAAAACAAGGACAAAGAAGACAAAATAGAGAAAAACACTCTATTACAAATTAGGGTCAAAGCTCAAAAACGTGAATTGCATTCTACAAGGCAAGAGAACCCTTTATATAGGCCTAGAGTGTCTTATTTGATGACTAAAACTCCTGTTCTAATAAGAAAATAAAATAACTAAAGACAAGGAAAGCAAAATCCCTATTCTACAAGGAAAAAAAGTAGAATCTTACTAAAAGTGTTAAGGGGAATAATTGGGATAATCTGGGAAAATCTGACCTGTTGAGCATTGATTCAGGGGGAAGCAAAGCCTAAGGGGGAATACAGTGATAGGGGGAACTTGTTAGGAACCTGGTAGATCATGTGTTACACTATCACAACCACTTCCCAATTATAAAAATTTGTCATCATCAAAAAGGAGGAAATTGATGAGTTACATTCTGTTTTGATGATCTAACAAACTTTTATATGAAGGACCAGATTGAGAACCTGACATATAAACAGTATCACCTATCATCTCTGACTCCAGAAATTTAGGACTATACACTATTGTACTTGGAGGGACCAGGTGAAGGACCTGATCCCCTACCGGGCTCACAGATAAAAGTACAGGTCAACTCGACAGCTGTAAAAAGATGTGACAGAAAAGTAACTGCTGGTTATGAGTTGCATTTTGTTTTGATGATCTAACAAATGTTTATATGAAGGACCAGATTGAGGACCTGATATATAAACAGTATCACCTGTCATCTCTGACTCCAGAAATTCAGGACTATACACTGCTGTACTTGGAGGGACCAGCTGAAGGACCTGATCCCCTACCGGACTCACAGATAAAAGTACAGGTCAACTCGACAGTTGTAAAAAGCTGTGACAGAAAAGTGATTGTTGGTTACTGTGCACGCTACAGTGCAGTAACAGTGCATTAGTTATTTCCCATTGGTTGAGGCACGTACTCTCAAGATATGGGACATCCTTCTTGGATTGTGTTAGGGCTTTTAATATCTTGAGGCAAGAATAAGAATACTCACTTGAGCATTTACTAAGAACATTCTCTCAAGCATTAAAGTTGTCTCAAGCATTGAAGACTCAAGTGTCCTAAGAGCAAGAAGACAACTCCACTAGACGGACCAGTTTCACCTTGTATTGTTTGTGTCCTTAGTTGAGCTGTAATCTTGCATTGTGTTTCTATTGTATCCTACTTGCTTTTGTGGAAGCAACTTGTTAGGAATCTTTTCATCTTAACCATCCATGTTTGTGCTATGACTAGGATTAGTCATTAGTCAAGTCTTTGTAACTAGGGAGTGACAAAGTGACTTGTAATAGTGTTTACAAGTTAGTGTGTTGAAGTCTTTGTAAGGTTGCCTTGCAAAGTGGCTTGTAATAGTTTAGATTACAAGTTAGTAAAGTTGAAATCCTACAAGTGTAGGTCAAGGTTTTTTTGTCCCCTTGAGTGGGATTTTTCCACGTAAAAATCCTCTATCACTTTACTTGTCTTTCTAGTATAGATATCTGTGGGAACTAGTAGAGGACCTGGTAACTCTACTGTTCGGTGGATCCTTAGGAACTATCATTTGGTATCAGAGCAGGTTCTTTCTAAACGGTTAACACCTAGAAAGGATATGTAATGGCTGCTCCACCAAACTTTGAAGAAGGACAATCAACATATCGACCTCCGAGGTTCAATGGTCAATACTATGGGTGGTGGAAGACTCGCATGCATGACTTCATCATGGCTGAAGATTCAGAGTTATGGGACGTCATTTGCGATGGACCTCATGTTCCTATGCACAAGGTTGGAGAGGTTGGTCTGTTTGTGCCAAAAACAAGATTAGATTATAATGAAGCCGATAGAAAAGATGTGGAAAAGAATTTTCGTGCCAAGAAAATTCTAGTGTGTGGAATAGGACCGGATGAATATAATAGGATCTCTGAGTGTCATTCTGCTAAAGAGATCTGGGAAGCCCTGCAGACAGCCCACGAAGGAACAACACGAGTGAAGCAGTCAAAGATCGATATGCTCACTACTGAGTATGAGTTGTTCAAGATGAAGGAAGATGAAAATATACAAGACATGCATACCAGATTCACTTCCATTATCAGCGAGCTTCACTCTCTAGGAGAAATCATTTCTAGGAACAAGCTAGTGCGAAAGATCCTAAGTGTTCTACCTAGTTCCTGGGAAAGCAAAGTAAATGCCATCACTTAGGCAAAGGACTTGCAAATCCTAACAATGGATGAGTTGATAGGGAACCTGAAAACGTACGAGATGAAAAGAAAAAAGGACAGTGAAAGAAGAGAGCCCAAGAAGGAGAAGAACATGGTTCTCCAAGCTGAAAAACATGAGTCAAGTGAGGAAGATCATGGCATGGCTTATCTCACCAAGAGATTCCAGAAGATGGTTCGAAGGAACGGTGGAACACCAAGAAGAGGCAGCTCAAGCAAGCCTAGGAACCATGACCTGTGTCATAAGTGCGGTAAGCCTGGACACTTCATAAAATACTGCCCGCTATTGAAACAGGATACCTACAAATTCAACACGGACAAAGCTCCAAAGAGGAACTAGGTCCTAGAGAGGAGATTCAGTAGGAAGAGTGCTGCTGACAATGTTGTAAGGCAAGCCCTTGTTGCTTGGGGAGATTCATCCAGTGAATCAGAAGAGGAACCTGAAGTAGAAAACAGCTCCATGATGGCAGTTGAAAACAAGGCAAAGGAGTATGACTCATTGTTTGCTCTCATGGCTCAATATGAAGGAGAAGAACAAGATGACTCAGAAGAGGTAAACTTTAGAGATGTTCAGAGAAATCTGAAATCCTACTCTCCTAAAAAATTACTGTCGTTATCGAATGTTCTCATTGACACTTACTATACCTTAGTGGAAGATAAGGACCTATTGACCACAGAACTAGGAGAAGTGGAACAAACTAGATATGACCTGATGTTAGTAGTGGGGGACCTCAAGGACACCATAAGTAATATTGAAAAAGAAAAGGAGGAGATAGAAAAAATAAGAAAAACAGAAACTGAGGGAGAAGATATTACTGAAGTAATGGTAGATTTGAAAGAAAAAGCTGAAAATTTAAGCAAGGAAAATATTAGGCTGAGTGATAGATTTAATACTGTTAAGCAGGAAAGAAATAACCTACTAACTAAAATCACAGAACTAGAAGAAATTAGTCAGGAACACAGACTAGAACCTGGTCCATTTAGTATGGAAAAGGGAAAGGAAATAGCCAGTGAAAAATATGTCAAGCTTAAGAAAGATTTGAATGAGACCAAAATCAGTCTGTATGGTGAGGTTGAGAAAAACAGAGAGTTGCAAGCTGAAATAAGTAAAGTAAAACCTAATCTCAAGAAGTCACTAAATTTGACATGGTCATTAGATGCCATCACTGCCATGTATTTTAATAGTTGTGGAAAAAGGCAGGGAATTGGATTTCAAAAGGAGAAAACTCCCTACAATCCACACAGCAAATATGTCACAGTCCCAGACAATTGGCTTTGTACCTATTGTGGGAACAATGGACACTTCAAGGAAAGTTGTCCATCCAGGGATCAATCAGTCCAGAAAAACAAAGTGTTTGCAGGCAGGAGAAAACCTACTCAGGGACCAGGTCCCATCAAGAAACACTAATGTCTACCAGCATGGACTAGAAGATTTCTTATTCATCCCTTTCCAAACTACAAGGGACCCAAATTGGTTTGGGTTTATAAATCTAACCATTGATTTATGTGTGCAGGGATCAGTGAGGGAAAATGAACTACAGTGGATTATGGACAGTGGATGCTCAAAGCATATGACTGGAAATACAATGGATTTTCTCTCATTGAAGGCCCTGCGGGGAGAGGATGTATCCTTTGGAAATGGAAAGAAGGGATACATTCTTGGTATTGGGAACGTTGGAAGATCTTCGGAACACTCAATAGAAAATGTATACTATGTGGATGGATTGAAATACAGTCTATTGAGTGTCTCACAAATTTGTGATAAAGGAAATAAGGTGGAGTTCTTGTCCAAAGTATGCACAGTTACTAGCCTAGTAACCGGAGAAGTGGTGTTGATAGCTAAGAGATACAAGAACATTTATGTTGTTGATTTCAAATCACTGGAAGCATGTGAAGTGAGCTGCTTGAAGGCAGTCGATGATGAGACAGAACTTTGGCATAGAAGATTGGGTCACGCAAGCTTTTCTCTCCTGAATAAACTGATAAAGAACGACCTGGTTCATGGTCTGCCCAACTCAAAATTCAAGGAGCAAAAAGTATGTGACGCGTGCACCAAGGGAAAACATGTGAAATCATCTTTTAAGCCAAAGAAAGATGTTAGCACATCCAGACCACTTGAACTCTTGCACATGAATCTATGTGGTCCAATGAGAATTCCAAGCAGGGTGGAAAGAAATACATTTTTGTGATTGTGGATGACTACTCAAGATTCACTTGGACGCTATTTCTTAGATCAAAAGATGAGACATTTGAGGTCTTTTTGGCCTTTGTCAAGAAAATCCAAGTAAAGATGAACCTGAAGTTAGCTTGCATTAGATTCGTCCATGGAACCGAATTTGACAATGCAAAATTTGATGAATTTTGCAATGAAAATGGAATCACACACAACTTTTCAGATCCAAGTACTCCTCAGCAAAATGGTGTGGTGGAACGGAAGAATAGAACTTTGGAAGATATGGCTCGAACAGTGCTTATAGATAGCAGAATTGCAAAGAACTTTTGGGCTGAAGCAATTAATACAGCTTGCTACTTGGTGAATAGGTGCATGATCAGGTCCCTCCTAAACAAGACCCCGCATGAATTGCTCAATGGAAGAAAGCTCAAAATAACTCACCTAAGGGCCTTCGGTTGCAAATGATATGTTATGAATAATGGGAAGGATCAGCTGGGAAAGTTCGATGCAAAGAGTGATGAAGGAATCTTTCGGGGTACTCCTATCAAAGCAAGGCATACAAGGTGTACAACAAGAGGACTCAATGTGTGGAAGAGAGTGTTCATGTGCTCTTCAATGAAACTCCCTTCTCTAACAAGGACAACAATGGTGATGATCAAGATAATGAACCACTCCTGGTTCCTGGAGAGATTTCTGACGTATCTTATGGCAAGGCAGATATGATGAGTCAGTCCAGAGAAATAGTTGAAGGCAATGTAACTTCTACCTCAGAACCACAGGAGGAACCTGATTCCCCAATCTCTCCTACAAAAGTTGAAGAAAGGGTTGGAGATGCTGTGGAAAGTACTCCTCAAGCAGCAGAACAAGAGACACAAGGAAACCCAACCAATATACCAAGTTCCTCTTCCAATCAGTTTCAAGCCTCTAACTGGAAACATAAGATCTCTCATCCTCTTGACAACATAATCACCCCTCTTGATTCCGGAATTTAAACCAGATCCAAAACCAGAAACACCTAAGCCTTCTCAGCCTTTCTATCCCAAATTGAACCCAAAAATATCAAGGAAGCTCTAAAGGATGCTGATTGGATCACTGCTATGCAAGAGGAGCTTCATCAGTTTGAAAGAAACAAGGTATGACATCTGGTACCTCGACCTTCAGACAGGACCATCATAGGGACCGGGTGGGTGTTCAGGAACAAGCTGGATGAGAATGGGAAAACTACTAGAAACAAAGCTAGACTGGTAGTTCAAGGCTACAATCAAGAAGAAGGGATCGATTATGATGAAACTTTTGCTCCAGTTGCTCGTATGGAAGCCATTTGAATTCTCATTGCCTTTGCATCTCATATGGAATTCACCTTGTTCCAAATGGATGTGAAAAGTGCATTCTTGAATGGTTACCTCAAGGAAGAAGTGTATGTCAAGAAACCCCCTGGTTTTGAAAATCATGTTCACCCAGAATATGTGTTTAAATTAGATAAAGCCCTATATGGATTGAAGAAAGCTCCCAGAGCTTAGTATGAGAGGTTATCAAAGTTCCTACTAGACAATGGGTTCACAAGAGGGAAAATCGACAACACCCTCTTTCTGAAAAAACGAGGACGGAACCTTCTCATTGTTCAGGTGTGTGTTGATGATATTATTTTCGGGGCTACAGCAGATTCATTATGCAAGGAATTTGCAATTCTCATGGGAAGTGAATTTGAGATGAGCATGATGGGGAACCTGAACTTATTTCTGGGTCTTCAAGTTAAACAGTCCATCCAAGGTACATGCATCAGTCAGCAGAAATACATCAAGGAATTACTCAAAAGGTTCGACATGGAGGATTCCAAGGTGATTGACACACCCATTGCAGTGGCTACCAAACTTGACATGGATGATTCCGGTACTCCTGTGAATCAAATTATGTACAGAGGAATCATTGGCTCTCTCCTTTATCTCACATCTAGTAGGCCAGATATAGTTTTCAGTGTGGGGTTGTGTGCAAGGTTTCGATCCAATCGAAGGAGTCACATCTGAAAGCTGCCAAAAGGATTTTGCGCTACCTCAAAGGCACACAGGACCTGGTCCTATACTATCCTTCAGGTGACACTTTTAATCTTGTTGGTTATGCTGACGCTGACTATGTAGGTTAATTGGTGGACAGAAAGAGCACTTCAGGGATGGCTCACTTTCTTGGGTCATGCTTAATCTCATGGGGCACAAGGAAGCAGAATTCAGTGGCATTATCAACAGCTGAAGTTGAATACGTTGCAGCTGCATCCTGTTGTGCTCAACTATTGTGGATCAAACAACAATTGGAGGATTTTGGTGTCTTCATTGACAATATTCCACTCCTATGTGACAATACCAGTGCACTCAACATGGCAAAGAATCCAGTCCAACACAAGAGAACCAAGCACATTGATGTGAGGCATCACTTTCTGAGAGACAATGTTGAAAAGGGGCACATCTGCATGAGGTTTTGTTGTACTGAAGATCAAATTGCAGACATCTTCACGAAGGCACTGGGCAGAGAAAATTTGGAGAAAACTAGACTGGCTCTAGGGATGCTGAGATCAAATTAGGAACCTGGTTCTCCTATGGCTATGAATGTCTTACTCAGGTTAAGATGCTAAGGTGTTTTCCTATTAAAGTCTAACTCACATCAATACCGTTGCAGGTAGACACGCATGGTGATTACAGAATTTAATGAAGTGGCATCGTAGACCATACAAAGACTGAGCTATCTCTTTTCAAAAATAAAACAAGTACGGGACCTGGTTCCTGTACACCAGGTTAGTAGCTATATGTTTTCACTCACTCTCCGAAAAAGTAACTTCATTAATTACTGCTGCCACTTTCCCTCTCTCTCTCCACCTTTTCCGAGACACATCAGTCACGTCCGTCTATCCACCTTTCAACTCCCTCTACATGTCTTCCCACTTCCCAAAACCGCCAGTTGGACCTATTTACCCTTCTTCTCATTACTCCATTCCTCTATAAAATTCCTCTCCTCTAACCATACTATACACACACACATTTCTGAACTCAAAAGCATCACTCTCACATGCCTACACGTTTCACTCTCTGCTTACAGTGTTCAAAAATGGCCTCACCAAACGACCTCGTCCCTTCCATCACCACCACTGATCTCAACGCCATTTCGGTGGAGGATCAGGGGTCCTCACCCTCAAAGGTGACCACATCTGCTTCTACGCAAGCGTCACCCTCTCTTGCACCAGAAATATCTCAAGAACCTTCCATCCCAGAAGCTTCTATTCCTGTTTCTCCTACATATTCCTCTTCACCAAAAACCCTAACTCCTGAAATCACCAGCTCACCTCTTCCCTTCTCTGTCTCTCCGTCTGAACCTCTCACCACCGAAGCCCCTTCTGTTTCTGAAGCTTCAGAGGAGGATCCAAATCAATACATCAACACTGCCTTTTTGAATACCTCGACTCCCATGGAGTCACCTGAAAAAGAAGCAGCTGAGAACATCATATCCATCTCCTCTGAAAAGCTTCCTTCTGACACTACCTTTTCTCTTCCTGAGACTCAGAGAGCATCATCATCCATTCTAAAGGACGAAGGAACCATGGTTCTCTTCGAGCCTCCTCGCCATGAGGCATCGCCCTCAAAACCTAGTGAGGGACCTGGTTCGCCACCCTCTCAGTCTCTCACTGAGCAAATCTTCTACACCCCCCCCCCTCTTGAGTCCATCCCTCCACTCCATGAATCTGTAAACGATGATGATGAGGACGGCATGGTACTCAGTGCCAGATTCAAACTTCGTCATGGGGTAAGTGTTTTAACACCTTCGGTGAAGCGTCCTTCCACTAGACTTCAGAAGAAAGAGGTTGTGGAAATTGCTCTTGAGAAGAGCAAAAAATGCAACAAGACAAAGAGGAGGCATTTGGTCAAAGATGGTCAGGTTGTAGTTGGTAAGAATATTCCTGTGGTGGAAGTCGAGGAAGATACTATTGAGGAACCTAGATCCTTAGTGGCAATAAAGAAAGAAGTATCTCGTAAAAGTGTCAAGCAACCAATCTTGAAGACTGCCGAGAAATCCCAAAAGAAAATTGTTAGGGAAGTCAGTGCTCATAAATCTGTGTCTACCAGCTCCAAGGAAACATCTGCAAAAGTGGCTGGAAAACGCAAGCGGGAAGAAGAATAAAAAAGGGAACCTGGTTCTGCTAAGGCTGCACAGTGGAAAGCCAATGTCCAAGAACAAAATGTGTTGTGGGGGCGTACTATTGACCCCGAAGTTCTTGACATGCCTGGCATGAGTCAGCTCATGGCCATAATTGAGTTCCAGAAATGGGAACATCTGTTGAATGTCAGTGGGCCTAAAGTATATGAAGATGCAGTCAAGGAGTTCTTGTTACACCCCATATTTTCGTACGTGAGAGTACGTCGTAAGTCAATTGATGTAAGCTCAGAAATAAGATTATATTTGGAAGCATATAAAGTAAGTTAATCATGTTACCTTGTAGGTTACAAATATTTAAGATCATGAATAACGAGTACCAAGAGGGTTGGAAAACTTAGAATCTAAACCAACTGAAGAAAATAAGTTTCGTCAAAAGTTGATGAGTTTGGAATGTTATAACATGTACTTTAGGGTGAGACTATGGTTAATAAATTATAAGGAGGTGATTCTATGAGTTAATTTTGTCATATGATAGTCGTGTGCTACGTTTTGAAGTCAAGCAAGTTGTGGAGCAGAAGTTGGAATAGGTCTTCACAAGTTACATTAATAAATTTTCTAAACTTTGGGTCAAATGTATCAGATCATTTCTCCCAATATATAAAGAGTTATGGGACCCACAACCTACCGAATCGAAGTTCTACGAGTCTAGTTCGCAACCAAATAAAACCTCACATCAAACTGACATCACAGTAAACGGTTATGACTATTTTCCCGCAGACTGTCCGGACTGAAACCGGGTCGCGAATCGGGTCGGGTCAAACAAGTGGTATAAGTCGGCAAATTCGACTTTTAAGACCCCAAAATATTTCATTTTAGTCCCAAAACAGTGAACAAGCTAAAGAGAAGGTCCCATGGTGTTCCTGAGTGACTAAGGTGCGTTTTAACGATTTCTATCGTTAAAGTTTGCCCCCGTGCCTAGAAATGCAATCTCTACGCTTTGCAATCGTTTCCCCCTTCTATTAGCTGTGTATGGAGCTATTTTTGGAAGATAGGAATTTATTGTTCTTGCTGGTTCTTCAAGCTTTATACTTGTTTTTCCAAGGTAATCATCTTGAGACTCTTTTATGATCGTTTTTACAAAGTTCTACGGACGTTTCGTCAAGTTAGGGTCATATGGCAAACCTTCCGATTTAAACTCAATTATGAACTGTTTATAGGTGCGTATAAGATGCATATATATAGTGTTTGCGAAGCTTAGGACATAAGAAACAACTTTCTTGAAGGAACTACAGGCATTCAGACGTTCGTTGGAGAGGTATGTTAAGGCTAAACTCCGTCCTTCCTTTTAGCACGAATTCTGGAAAATTCCTAAGACGCCAAATGTGGTATTTTACTATTCTATTGCTAGAAAGACCTTCTGAGAAAGGCATTGGTATTGTAGCTGAAGTATTTTCATGATGCTATTAGGTTGATATTCCACTCGTTCGGTTAAATAGGGTATTCGAAATCTATATATGTCATTTTGTTGGCTTTCTTAACTATATGTCCATATATATGAATTCGTATTCGTCTTTGGGTTGTGTGACTTAAAAATAAAGGCATTTAGTATTTGCGATCAGTCCTTCTTCCTTATTAAAGTGTATTTTAAAATCTTTAAAGTGATACGTCGATTTCCCAAAATCTCAAATATAATTTTATGGTTAAACTACTAAAACACTTGATTTTTGAAATACTTGCTTTTACTAATTATCAAGAAATCAGGTATAAGGACTAAGTGAAGCACCTTAAGCTTTTTATGAACATCTTCAGAGTTAAGTTATCTTTCTAAAAGTCGAGTTAAGTTTTCAAGCTTATTCAAAAAACATATGAGGTTCCACGAGACATTTGTATGCGATACGAAGGTGATTATGAGATTATGAGAATAAGAGTGTCAATGAGCCAAGATTGGCTAAGTTCTTGTTATGGCCTATTATGTGCATTCAAAGTTCATATCATACATGGCATATTATGCATGGACTTCGAGCTATAATCGGAGGTAAGGGGCCTATTTTTCTGAAAGACTATATATATTGTACAGATGGCCACAAGTTGGCAATATGATACCGGTTAGCTTCCGGGAGAGACCGCCATTGCTAGAATTTGGTTGGGTATGTCATGCACTTGCATCAATATATATGTATTCACGACATACGATTACGCGAGCATACCATGCATATTTGATTACTATGAGGTCGGATGTCAGCCATGGAGGCTATCAGAGTTCCAGTGTCAGGTGTTATCTCTATTACCCTTTTTACATCAGTTATGTATGATTCTACCTTCTGCCTTACATACCAGTACATTTTCATTCGTACTGATGTCCCGTTGCCTGGGGACACTGCATTTTTGTTTCGTGCGTGCAGGTCCAGGTAGGGACTCTGATCGACCCCTCCGCTAGGATTTTGGGGTTCAGCTGTGAGTTGGTAAGCTCCACCTCTTCCTGGAGCTTTCATAGGATGGTTACTTTTGTTGTACAGTTTAGGTATAGTCGGGGCCTTGTTCCGACAGTGCTTATGATACTCTTAGAGGCTATGGTGGACACAGTATTCTGGGTTTCTTTTTGCAGCTTTCAGTCTCCAGCCCATAGGCTTGGCATGTATATATATATGTGTGTAGGCATGTATGTCTTCAGTCGCGGCCTCGTCGGCCAGCTAGTACTTTATTATTTTGGCTTGTCTACCTTTGTTTATATGACTTATTGTTATTCGGGTCATGACCTTAACGGTCCAGGCTTAGTATTTCAGATGTTGTGCTGCCCGATCTGTTGGGCCCCCAGTTTAGTTAGCTAGTATGTTTAGTGGCTAACTCGATCGAATACAGTATCGAGTGCCAGTCGTGCCTCCCCTAGTTTGGGGCGTGACAAACTTGGTATCAGAGCATGTCGTATCCCAGGGAGTCCACAAGTCGTGTCTAGTAGAGTCTTGTTTATGGGTGTGTTTTGCACCACACTTATAAGCAGGAGGCTACAGGGCATTTAGGATTGTCACTCTTTCTTCTTACTCTAGATCGTGTGGTAGAGCTAAGTCGTAAGAACTCAATTTACTCAATTCTATCTTATTTATCATACGACGATGCATACATCTAGAAAGACGGGGTGTAAGGGATTGCATGTGGATGTGAAAGAGTTGAGTCAGAGGAACTCGATTTTGCATGATGCCTATGATGAATAAATGTAAGGTCTTCAACAGATCATGTGTGTACTAAGATGTGTAAATTTCTATATAAGGAGCTCTAAGGCAAGAATATCTATCTACTCATATGGTAAAAAGAAATGAGAGATTCAGAAGATAGATACAAGTTTCAACGAGAAAAAGAAGCAAGATGAAGAAGGGTACAAGGTGCCCAGTTAGTGAAGATTGTCAGTATTTACGATTCAAGCAGAGAAATACAAGCATATTGAATTACCTACAATTGTAACAGAGGTATGTACAATTGGCCATACCCGTCCTAATTATGCCATATGGGAGCTAACTGAAATAATTTAAGAAAAGGACGGGATATCAGGATCTATCTGGGGTTAGAGTAACCCAAATTGGTGGATGATTATTATCATTAGCTAATATTTCCAAAGGATAGTGCAAATATGGTAATAGATCTCCATGTGAGAGACCCATATGGTGAACTCTAGAATAGTACAGTCAGATATGAATACTAGAATATTCAGAAATTTCAGAAGATCGACAGCGGGATCCTACAAGGAATAAATATTTACTTTAATATGACTCCAACCCCTAGTAACAAAAAAAAAGAGAATGTTAGGCGTCCCAAAGAACTGGTGAGATAAAGTAGGGGGAGCTAAAAGTTAAGGAACGTTTGTTTGGAGTTTTTAGAATAAAGTGGTAGACATAAATGTTAGCATAGAAATGAGAAGAGAGTTAAGAAAGCATTATGAGTAAGATGTTATACGTGGATGACAACGGTAGATCATAAAAATGACAGTATTACCGAATCTATAGTTAAGGGAAGAAAAAGACAAGAGGTAACAGGCCTCGAGGCAACAAAAGAGAATAGGTCATAGAGTCACATCCTCATTTAGAGAAATAAGTTCGTGACTCTAACGTGATAACCAGAAGTAAAAGCTAGACCCCAAGTAATAGAAATTAGTATGGGGTAGTAAAAAAAAAATCGAACATGAATTAGGGATCAAAGGAATTAGTAATAGTCGGCATCATTTCAAAGATAGTGTTTCGACAATAATAGAATGAACAATAGAAGAATAACCTTTAAAGGTCATTCATGAAGACGCTTTCCTAAAGCAAGCACTATGAGCAGAGTTAAGCTTAAGGGACTAAATGTGCCAGTTACACCAGGTGTCACCCTTGTGCGTAAGAAATTCAATTATCCCTGGTGTAGAAGGGTTACCACAAAGCGAGTAATATGTGAGTGAAGATGTGGGAAAAAAATGCCAAATAGGAAGAGGTAATAATCGATTGGTAAAGGAAGAATTTTGGTAAAAAGGTGAAACGAATGAGATTGCCATTCATATCCTATAGATATAATATGACTCTAGAACATTATGCAAGCATGACGGCGGGGAGAATCAATAAGGGTATCGCACTCGATGATATTGATAAACAAGTGTGAATGAACATTTGATACATAAGGATCCCGTACAAGAGGTAAGTTAAGACAAAGGACATAACCCAAGAGGCGTTACATAAAATAAAGATATGAGAGTTGACCAATGGGTAGTCAGTAGTTGATTCAGGAAGAGCCTAGTTATGGCTAGATAGGAGGATATAGGCAAATCAGTAGATCATGCAAGATAAACGTAGTGAAACCCAACATAGGAAATTCAGTCTCTTAGATACGACATCGTAATCCTCGAGAAATATTCAGACAGGAGTTGGGGTAGTAGAAGGTACAATGTAAGTGTTATGGAAATAAAAGAGAGTGCCACAAGGGAGACAACTGAAATTTCAATTCAGAAGCAACCCTACGAGCACAAGGGCATGGAGGTAAGTAACTAATGATAATGATAGGCGAGTAAGAACATCAGGAATACCGTGGGGTATACAATGTAATAAGGTCGCAACTTTATAAGAGTCAGAAGTGCTTCCCTAAGCACTGCAACGAAAGACTAGCTGAGGAAATAAGGAAGAAGGCTTCAACATAAGCATATTGACCTAAAGAAGAAATGGTCTTGTAAAAGCAGTCTCACTATAATGTTGTGTGCACTCCACAGGAAAGTGGCACCTATCGTGGCTAATGAACGGGAAAAAAAACCAAAATTTGATAATTGAGATCATATGAGTTACAGGGAACTCTCGTATTCGTGGGCACTAAGATAAGCCAAGTATCCATGCAGCAAGTGACAGTACGGCCAGGAAAAGTAATTGCTTACATTTAAAGACAACTGAGAAGGCATGAAAGGAAATCTATGGTGCTAGCATGTTAAAAGGAAGGTTGCGAGTAGTATAAATAGATATGCATTGGTCGCAAGCTAAAGTATGGTAGAGCGACAAGGTTTTAGCTAGACAGGAGTAAGGATAAGAAAAGGTGAGTGAGAAGGTGACGAGAATAGGTAATTCCTCGGGATTAAACCCATCACAACAAGAGAGCTGATGGTTTCCATAAAGTTATAAAAAGCTCAGTGTAGCATGAGTGAACTCAAAGGAGTTTAAAACTAGGAGCATTTATAAGAGATAGAATGCTACCATGGTAGTAAAGTAAGGGTGTAATTGTGATAAATGATAAGAGGATGACGTTTAGGCCTTTGATTGAGTAATGATTTTGAGAACAAGGATTTCATGAACTGGATTAGAATAACCCTATAGGATGAATCACATTGGGATGCTATGAAATACAGTTATTGGAGTATAGTATCGTCCCTAAGTGGATCGGGAAAATCACTTATGATATTCCCCGATGAGACGTGAGCCCTGGTGACGATATATTACATAAGAGGTTTCAAGTCGTCAATGGTAGGTTATAGATCAACATTAAGGGGAATCAATAATAGATGGATGAAAGTTACAAAGTAAGAGATGAGATTAGGCTGTCATTATTAAGATAAATAGTAATAAGAAAGCATTAAATAGCTTAGAGTTATACATATAGGATAAGCGGTGAGAGAGTAACCTGGAGTTGGGTGGCAGGCCTCAATAATAACTAACCAAAGTAAGAGTTATGGTACAATATGACCTACCTAGTTATGATAAAGCCATAAGCATAGATGACTGAGGCTATGAAGCAAGATATAGAAATAGTCGTAAGTTCAACAAAGTACCAAGAAAAGAACTTTAGTACACCTATAAATGCCCAGAGGGACAGCTTGTCATAGTACTATATATGTTCACAAAGTAAAGCCTAGAGATTGGTTAAAAGCTAATGGAAAAAGGAGATAAGGGTCACATTGGTGCACATTCAAGGTTAGAATCGTACAAGCTGCATGAAATAAGGTAGAAAGAGTTACGAGATTGGAAGGAATTCGACCACAAGTTGTGGTGTGAGAAGGAGGCCTAAAGGGGGGAATGCCCTAGCCTTTGGATTTATTCACCAAACAACTCCCTAGATGTAAAAGACAAAAATAATGTATTCGTAAGAGTTATTACTTAAGATACGGATAAGTNACGTGGCGTGGTTATATAAGGTATATATGATTGCGTATAGCACATTGGGAGAATAAGACTGAAAATGTGTAGTAATATCAAGGAAACAAAACTAAAGCTTTAGGTCAAAGGAATCCCTTAAACAAAGGTTTGTGGTTAAAGAAATGACTCGGGTAGCACCCCGCACGTTTGGAAGGTTTAAGTTAACTTGCACCTGTGGGATAAGACTAAGAGTGTCTAATATGCTAAGAATAATGTGTTATGAGGTATTATAATATCACACAGGTCACATGTTAATTTTTGGAGTCAAGCAAGTTGCGAAATAAAGGTCGGCAAAAGTTATCGTAAATTTCTCTAATAAATTTTCTAAACTTTGGGTCAAATGTATCAGATAATTTCTCCCAATATATAAAGAGTTATGGGACCCACAACCTACCGAATCGAAGTTCTACGAGTCTAGTTCGCAACCAAATAAAACTTCACATCAAACCGACATCACAATAAAAGGTTATGACTATTTCCCCGCGGACTGTCCGGACTGAAACCGGGTCGCGAACCGGTTCGGGTCAAACAAGTGGTATAAGTCGGCAAATTCGACTTTTAAGACCCCAAAACATTTCATTTTAGTCCCAAAATAGTGACAAAGCTAAAGAGAAGGTCCCATGGTGTTCCTGAGTGACTAAGGTGCGTTTTTAACGATTTCTATCGTTAAAGTTTGCCCCCGTGCCTAGAAACCTAATCTCTACGCTTTGCAATCGTTTTCCCCTTCTATTAGCTGTGTTTGGAGCTATTTTGGAAGATAGGAATTTGTTGTTCTTGTTGTTTCTTCAAGCTTTATACTTGGTTTGCCAAGGTAATCATCTTCGGACTCTTTTATGATCGTTTTTACAAAGTTCTACGGACGTTTCGTCAAGTTAGGGTCATATGGCAAATCTGCCGATTTAAACTCAATTATGAACTGTTTATAGGTGCCTATAAGATGCATATATATAGTGTTTTCAAAGCTTAGGACATAAGGAACAACTTTCGTGAAGGAACTACAGGTATTCGGACGTTCGTTGGAAAGGTATGTTAAGGCTAAGCTCCGTCCTTCCTTTTAGCACGAATTCTGGAAAATTCCTAAGACGCCAAATGTGGTATTTTACTATTCTATTGCTAGAAAGACCTTCTGAGAAAGGCATTGGTATTGTAGCTGAAGTATTTTCATGATGCTATTAGGTTGATATTCCACTCGTTCGGTTAAATAGGGTATTCGAAATCTATATATGTCATTTTGTCGGCTTTCTTAACTATATGTCCATATATATGAATTCTTATTCGTCTTTGGGTTGTGTGACATAAAAATAAAGGCATTTAGTATTTGCGATCAATCCTTCTTTCTTATTAAAGTGTATTTTAGAATCTTTAAAGTGATACGTCGATTTTCCAAAATCTCAAATATAATTTTATGGTTAAACTACTAAAACACTTGATTTGTGAAATACTTTCTTTTACTAATTATCAAGAAATCAAGTATAAGGACTAAGTGAAGCACCTTAGGCTTTTTATGAACATCTTCAGAGTTAAGTTATCTTTCTAAAAGTCGAGTTAAGTTTTCAAGCTTATTCAAAAAACATATGAGGTTCCACGAGACATTTGTATGCGATACGAAGGTGATTATGAGATTATGAGAATAAGAGTATCAATGAGCCAAGATTGGCTAAGTTCTTGTTATGGCCTATTATGTGCATTCAAAGTTCATATCATACATGGCATATTATGCATGGACTTCGAGCTATAATCGGAGGTAAGGGGCCTATTTGCCCGAAAGACTATATATATTGTACAGATAGCCACAGGTTGGCAATATGATACCGGTTAGCTACCGGGAGAGACTGCCATTGCTAGCATTTGGTTGGGTATGTCATGCACTTGCATCAATATATATGTATTCACGACATACAATTACGCGAGCATACCGTGCATATTTGATTACTATGAGGTCGGATGTCAGCCATGGAGGCTATCAGAGTTTCAGTGTTAGGTGTTATCTCTATTACCCTTTTTACATCAGTTATGTATGATTTTACTTTCTTCCTTACATATCAGTACATTTTTATTCGTACTGATGTCCCGTTGCCTGGGGACACTGCATTTTTGTTTCGTGCATGCAGGTCCAGGTAGGGACTCTGATCGACCCCTCCGCTAAGAATTCAGGGTTCAACTGCGAGTTGGTAAGCTCCACCTCTTCCTGGAGCTTTCATAGGATGGTTAATTTTGTTGTGCAGTTTGGGTATAGTCGGGGCCTTGTCCTGACAGTGCTTATGACACTCTTAGTGGCTATTGTGGACACAATATTCTGGGTCTTTTTGCAGATTTCAGTCTCCAGCCCATAGGCTTGGCATGTATATATAAGTGTGTAGGCATGTATGTCTTCAGTCGCGGCCTCGTCGGCCAGCTAGTACTTTATTATTTTGGCTTGTCTACCTTTGTTTATATGGCTTATTGTTATTCAGGTCATGACCTTAACGGTCCAGGCTTAGTATTTCAGATGTTGTGTTGCCCGATCTGTTGGGCCCCCAGTTTAGTTAGCTAGTATGTTTAGTGGCTAACTCGATTGAATACAGTATCGAGTGCTAGTCGTGCCTCCCCTAGTTTGGGGCGTGACAGTTCTATGCTACTCTCTTCCTTCCTGAAGATGGTCACGTGTGTGTGCTGGTAGGAAATGTGGACATTGTGTTCGATGATGCTGCCATGGGGGTAGTTTTGGGTTTTCCTTCAGAAGGTCTGGACTCAGTGGACCCAGACAAGCATGCTTGTAGCAATGAATTTCGGAAGGTCATAGTTAAGCCTGGGTCAGTTCAGTATGGGGACCGGGTGCACAAGACGGCGATGTTGCTTGTTCACCACCTGCTCTTTGAGTTGGTGAACAAAGTTCTTCTGCCTCGAGCTGAAAGGCGGTCAGTTGCTTCTAGGGCTGACTTGATTTTGATGGAGGCCCTTGACAATTCCAAGCCTGTCAACCTACCTACCCTTATGATCAAACACATGGATAAGGTTGTCTCTGTCAAGGACGGTAATCATAGTCTCCCCTATGGCTTTCTACTCACTCGGATCTTGGAGCACTACAAGGTCCCTCTCAGCAACCCTCGGGTAGGAACTCGCAAATAATGCTTCACCAAGACCACTCTTGAAGAGTGCGAGTGCCTTGAGAAGGCTGGGGGCAGCAACTCCACGATCTCTCAAATGATAAATGCCCTTAATGATGCCCAGGACACTATCAAGAGGCTGAAGGCACAAATCGCCATTTTGGAGGCGTCAGGCCACTCTGACATATAGTTCATCTGATGAAGAAGTGGTCCGCCTGACCAAGGAGAATGCTGAATTGAAACAACAAGTTGAAAATTTGAAGGAAAAGCTTCTTCAGGAGCAGTCATCTGCGAATGCTCACATGGACCTGGTCCTTCGCACTCTCACTGCCTCCTCCTCTAAGCCTTCCCCCTTTAGTGCTCTTTAGGCTCTCCCTCTTTCTCTGACCTATTATATGATGTGGCTGTTAGTTTTAATGTTGTTTCTTTTGGTCTGCTTTGAGTTGGACCACATCTGGCTGCTCCTGCATTAGAAAATCCAAATGAAGTCTCTTGCTTTCAAGCAAAGACTTCTGCTATGTTTTTAAGTATTTTGCTATTAATGAAATCAGTCTTTTAATGTTCTACTTGATGCTTGTCTACATTTTATTCTGTCTTCTATCATGTTGTGTGCACACAAGGGGCATGAGTTAACTTTAAAGGACTACCTTATTTTTTTATTTTATTTTTTTATTTTTATTTTTTGCCTGGTTATGCCTTTTTATGATGCCAAAAAGGGGAAGTTAAGGGGAATAATTGGGATAATCTGGGAAACTCTGACCTGTTGAGCATTGATTCAGGGGGGAGCACAGCCTAAGCGGGAATACGTCGATAGGGGGAACTTGTTAGGAACCTGGTAGATCATGTGTTACACTATCACAACCACTTCCCAATTATAAAAGTTATTCATCATCAAAAAGGGGGAAATTGATGAGTTGCATTCTGTTTTAATGATCTAACAAACTTTTATATGAAGGACCATATTGAGGACCTGATATATAAACAGTATCACCTGTCATCTCTGACTCCAGAATTCAGGACTATACACTGTTGTACTTGGAGGGACCAGCTGAAGGACCTGATCCTCTACCAGACTCACAGATAAAAGTACAGGTCAACTCAACAGCTGTAAAAAGCTGTGACAGAAAAGTACTGTTGGTTACTGTGCACGCTACAGTGCAGTAACAGCGCATCAATTACTTTCCATTGGTTGAGGCATGTACTCTCAAGATATGGGACATCCTTCTTGGATTGTGTTAGGGCTTTTAATATCTTCAGGCAAGAAGAATAATACTCACTTGAGCATTTACTAAGAACATTCTCTCAAGCATTAAAGTGGTCTCAAGCATTGAAGAATCAAGTGTCCTAAGAGCAAGAAGACAACTCCACTAGACGGATCGGTTTCACCTTGTGTTGTTTGTGTCCTTAGTTGAGTTGTAATCTTGCATTGTGTTTCTATTGTATCCTACTTGCTTTTGTGGAAGCAAGTTGTTAGGAATCTTTTCATCTTAACCATCCATGTTTGTGCTATGACTAGGATTAGTCATTAGTCAAGTCTTTGTAACTAGGGAGTGACAAAGTGGCTTGTAATAGTGTTTACAAGTTAGTGTGTTGAAGTCTTTGTAAGGTTGCCTTGCAAAGTGGCTTGTAATAGTTTAGATTACAAGTTAGTAAAGTTGAAATCCTACAAGTGTAAGTCGTGGTTTTTTTGTCCCCTTGAGTGGGATTTTTCCACGTAAAAATCCTCTGTCACTCTACTTGTCTTTCTAGTATAGATATCTGTGGGAACTAGTAGAGGACCAGGTAACTCTACTGTTCGGTGGATCCTTAGGAACTATCAAAAAGGGAAATCCTTATTCTAAAAGGAATACAATAAATCCTATTTCGAGAAGGAAATAATCTTGGATTCTTAAAATCAATCTTGAGCTTCTCGGACTTCTTTCATTTCTTGAAAATAAGTCCATATGTTTGGACTTGACCTCCAAATATGATATTGGCCAAAATTAATAAAATCTAACATAGATTCTTCATTTTCATCATTAACAATTTAAAATATCTAAAAGGCATATGAAAAAATCGCGACCAAAAAAAAGAAAAAAACTCATTTGACTCAAAATTTGAAACTAAGCCACATAAAATGGGATGGAAGGAGTAATAAGATCTTACCTCCACATGATTCGCCCAAACATCATCAAGAACAACCACTTTGTTAGTTTCTTGATTCCATCTATATCCAGGGCATGTTGCAAGTAGTTCCTTGAAATCCTTCCAATTTTTTCTTAAGCCTGTGATATTTCTGTTTGATGCATTGCTCATCATACCTTTCATGCTTGCCCGTTCTCGCCCAAAATTCGTCAATAATGTCACTCCAACGTTTTGTAGTAATGATATAAGAGTTGAACTCATGTTTCTCCATATTCTCATGTAAAATGTCAATGAGGACCAGCTCGTTCTTCTCCAACCATCGCTCAGCATTTCCACCACGTGGCTTTTTCTGGGTAAGCAAAGGAAGAACCGATGGTTGATGCATATTTCCAAAAGGTAGAAGCAAAACAAACATCTAACTCCAATAAGTTATGAGAACTAATCAAGAGAAAGAACATGATTATATGTTACCCTGTTAACTGGTGCAGGCGCAGTCACAGAATTCTCATCAGAAATCTCAACTATAGCTTCATGTGCTGCGTGCATTACAACACAAAATAAAACAAAACACATTAGTTGCAACAAACACATAAAAAACTATTAAAAGAACACTGTCAAAGACAATTATGATATGCTTAAGTGGGATGTAAAAGGGTTCAGATGGTGGTGCTATATGATAATGTATACATTTTTCTTTAATTTTTTGATTAAGTACTAGCAGATATAATTATATTATATAATAAAAAACATGATGAAAATACGATTTTATAAATATATAGAGAGCTTTTGACGATCGAACAACAACGCGAAACTAGTAATATATAGACAAAATAAATGATTGATTCAAAAACTTACGCTACTTGATCCAGACTTTCCATTGGCAGCACTTAAAGTTGTGCAAGCAGGAGAACAGCAATAAGGGAGATGGATATGATGCAAAAAACTAAGAAAGCTAGAAACATACAAAGAGTTTTGAAATGAATCAACTAGAATTATTTAGAGCAAACGCCGACAATAGGTAAAGGAGTATATCTTCCAACAAATAAATCAAATGAATTGAATCCAAATATGGAGAGACACTATCAACATCCCAGACTCTATACAGCATCAAAGAGTTCAGATTCATTTGTATTCGAAGTTCATCTGTTTCTAATACACAGTAATAAACATCTTATGTTAGAATGCAGAGTAGAACTTCACATATATGAAAATGTAAGAGCTGGCTCTTTTTCACCATCATCTTCTGAATCCGTAATGAGTACATCATCGCCTGACTTATTGGCGTTGTTGGGGTAGTTACATTCATCTTCTTCACTTTGTGCATCTGTAATATCCTTGTTCAGATGTTCGGACAACTGTGTTAATACAGGATTGATGTTGAGGTCTTCAACTTACAGTATTGTCCACAATAGCAAACATCAGGTTCTGTGAATACCATTGAACTTTGGGACGCCTGCGATATAACTAATCTAAAAGAGGAAGCTAAAGAAGAGAGAAAAACGGAAGAGAAGCTGAAGAATATATGCAGAATGATCTGCCTCAAACATTAGCAAACATTCGTTAAGTTGGGACGTTTGGCCAGGCTGATATACTGCATGCCTACCATGCGCTATATGTAATTCGGTTCCTTTTTTTGACATTACTATGGTTCTTAAAGAGATTTTTAACTGTTACTTTGGATCCGGACTCCACAAAAGTAGCATGTTAAAAGGGGAAAAAATAGGGTTTTACTGTCTCAATAAGTATTTAAAAAAAGAAAAGGAAAGATCAAAACGAGAAAGAGGTAATTTGCCCAAGGCTTTAGTCTAGTGGCAAGAGTCAAGCGGGTGATCTGTGAATGAGGCCCACTCACGGATTCGAACCGTGTAGAGGTGCGGGCTTTTCTTTTTTATGATGGTGGTTTCTGTGCCAACTCGCACGCACCTCGACAATTCCTTGAATTTTTGCTACATCCCACTAGCACAAGTATCGATAACTCTGTTCACCAAGTTTTAGGCATATGAGAAAATTACCTAGTCCTTTTAAATTGCACTGAAATTTGAAGGTCTCAATTCTCTATGCACTTCATTGACCACTAGGTCACACCTTGAATGTATAGAGGGGCGAGCTTACTTTCCTTTTGAGTTTCTAATTGTGAGTCACCGGCCTAAAGGAATGAGAAGTGAAGCTAGAATGAAAAATAACGCATAAAAAGGAAAAATACAAACCTTTTTGAGACCCGGAGGAAGGCTCATCATTTTTAGCTCAAGTCTTAGCAGAGGCAGAGAGAAATTTCTTGTTCAAAGGGAAGAGGGAAAACCAGCAGCTGCTGAACGACCTCTAATTAATGACATTTGACAACTACTGACATGTTTAACTAGCAAGTGTTTGTAAATTGGATCTTCTCAACTAAATTTCAAATTAGTGGTAGACTTGGTCTTGTTGAATTCCAAGTTAAAGGCCATATTGTTTTTCGTCATATGCACTTTACTAATTGTGGAGTACTATAATTTTTTTATAAAACTAAGGAATAATTTGTCTGGGCGCCAAAAAATAAATGCATCAAGTTTTGTATATAATATTTGGTTTTCCATATAGAACTCTGCAAGAGAAAACAGCTCTATGACCAAAAATAAATGTTATTACCTCTGTTTTATTTTATTTGGTACTAGTATTTCTTTGTTAGGCAGTTTCAAAAACTATACCACGACTCAAATTGTTAACGAGAAAATGTTATAATCACATAAATATTATGACATGTTTAAAATCATAAATTTTTAGAAGTGCTACAGATATACAAATATTATAGCATATTATACGAGTTCCACGTCTTGGTCTCCACTCGTCTCGCTTTTCGCCTGTCTCCGGTTCTACGTGTTGCTCTATTATACGAGTATTTAATATAAAACGGTTTTACCCTATACATATAGTCCCCTTGCTTTCCGGTGGCACATCTTGGTGTCATCAAAAAGTTGGTGAAGATACCTTTCTTGGCGAAAAATTTTCTGATCTCCTCTGAAAAGTTTCTGACGCTTCATTAGACGCACGTCTCTCCGTATTTAATACCCCGAACACGCATCACTCCATGATTTAGCAATACTTTTGTTGTTTCTCAAGGTAATCATGGACACGATTTTAACCGCCTATTCCTTTTGCTTATACGCTTCATTCTTCTTCTTTTACACTTCACAATTTTTTGAAATCTCTCAATTTCTCTTATCAACTCTTTCTTGCTTTTACTCTTCCTTAAACTTCTTCTTCAAAGAACTTTTACTTTCTTCTGCTAACCATGGCCTCCTCTTCCAATGACACCAGCTCTTCAAAAAATAAAGAAAGCACCGATGATGATGTCCCTCTTACGATGAGCACCATTATTCCCATAAGGCTTAGTACAACCAAGGATTTTGAATAGAAGTTTCCTTCAGCTAACTCCCGCACATGGGCTGTTGGTGTGTACCTTCTTCCATCCATCCTTCTAGCATTTCTGCTGTGAATAAGGATTGTGGTTTCCATGATTTAAACATAATCGCTCCCGATCTGGTGGAGCGAGTAAGCTTCCTGAGAAGGTCTTTACGTACGTTTACACGTACCCCCTCAGTTTAGTCCTATTCTCATTGAGCGGGGGACTTGACCCCCTAATCTTAGAGTTTTACTACCGGTATCAATTCTACTTAGCACAAGTGAGTCCCTCTGTGTGGCGGACGGTAGCCTGTCTACGACGGTTATGCTGGGAAACGGGGAAAGACCTCTCATTGGCCCGCATGATAAATCTTTACTCCCTCAAGATTTTTCGTCGGGGAGTAATAAACTTTAGCAAACGTGGTCACCATGCTTTGTTCACCAGCATGGATGATGACTACGACAGTGGATGGATAGAGCAGTTCGTTGTAGTTGCCACCAAGGAAATCATCCTGACCACAACTCCATCTTTCCCCGAGGCATGAACTCGTACACGTAAGTTTAACGTTTATATTTTCCCTGATAAAAGGTCGTTTCACTCTTGGTGGACACCAACGAGGGTCTATGTAAGGCCCCCTAAAATCTTTCCTAAAAATTGGGGTTCCGTGATGCCGGGCTAGGCCTAGAAGTTAAAAATTGGGGTTCAGACTTTTTGGATTGAATAGTACGCTAGGGAGTTGAAGGAAAATATTTTGCAGAAATAGGCATTTCTGCAGCCCATTATGCGGCCGCATAATCACTCTGCGTGCCGCAGAATTGCCGTAGAGTGAAGCAGCTTTTTGGGCCAATTTTGAGGTCAATTGTGTGGCCAATTGTACGACCGCACAACCGTTTTGCGGGCTGACCTTTGGTCGCATAATCATCCTTAGATTTTTGCGAAGAGAGGTTTTGCGACACATTATGCGACCGCAAAACAGGTATGCGGGCCGCATAACGGCCGCAGAGTGAAACATGTCAGCCCAGTTCCGAGGGCCATCTTTTGCGGTCATTTTGTGGACCGCATAATCATTATGCGGTTACATATGCGACCGCAGATCCTATATCGGGGCTTCATATTTTGGGTTTTTTAACTAGACCCTATTCCGTTAAAACATATGTTATAGACTATTTTTGAGCATTTTCTAATATCTTTTAGAGTGAGAGATAGTTCTTAGAGTGAGGAAGTAACCTCCACACTAATATCCAACAATGCTTGCTCAATCCTTGAAGATTATCAAGAAAGTCTTCATATTAAAGGTAAGAATCAATACCCTAGCTTTTAGTTTCGAAAATCTATTAAGAATGGGATAATTAGAAAGACAATTATTAGGTGTGAGGGTTGATATCTTGCATGCATGTATTCTTAAAGTATGTGAGTAGGTTGTGAGCTAAGAATGATAGAGAATGGGATGAGGAATGGTATAATCTTTCATAAAAGGGCCTTAAAAATATTAATGCACACCTAGTGTTTGATAATGTGCTCAAATGAGCTAGAATAGATCGAAGTCCTAATTTTGGTCATACTTGTTATATTTCTAAAATAGATCAAAGTGCTAAGAATTCCGAAAAGTTTTAAAGTTTAAAGGAAGCTCAATTGAGTTATGTTGGCTAAACCTCCTTCTTCTTAGAATCGAATCCTCCGGTGCTCGTGTAATTGGCGTAAGTCCCAAATTGATCATTATAGAATTGACTACTCCTGATATGTTTCTGTTGAAAGATATATGTTCAATATTTATTTTAAATGCTTCATCATGTCATCTTGCCATGTGAGGATGTGCTTAAAAATGTGGATTATGTTCTAAAAATGTTAAGATCTCGTGCCAAAACTAAATAAAGGGTTATTATGCCAAATTGCGTGAAAAGCCTCTATGTGCTTAGGATTCCCAAATTGCTCACATGTGTACTAATGCCTTACATGGTAGGCCTTATTGTTGTTGATGATAATTATGTTTGAATGTGAAAAGGGGGAATCTGGAATTATGGAATACGGCCAAGTTCCAAGAATGACTTTCTAATTGAGGCCACTCGTACTAATGAATTGAAAAGATGTGGGGGAAAAATATGAAGTGAAGTGATTGATTGAAAGGGGGATGTCTCAAGTGAGATGGCCTAGCCGATCGGGCTGTGATCGGACGCCATGCCACACACATAGTGGTAACTGTGCTAGAAATGATAATTGAAATCGTGGTAATAGATGATGTCTCAAATGAGATGACCTTGCCAATCGGGTCGAGATCGGACTCCGTGTAAGAACACGATGGTATTGTGATTTATGGTATTTTGGCAATAAAGATTCCCCAACCTAATAAGATGGAAATTGACTTGAGAACTTATGTGATCCTTACTTGATGTTTTAGTATTGTTTGAAGCTCTTATTGAACTCGTGATTGTTTCCCCCTTGTATTATTGTTCATTCTATTGAGATGGTGTTTTAGTTTTACATGCTAGTACTATGCAACAGTACTAACGTCCCTTTTGTCGGGGGCGCTGCATCTTTAAATGGATGCAGGTGGTTCCATAGCAGGCAGTGTTGATCAACGATAGTGGTACATCCTCTTCCCAGCAGACTCGGTGAGCCTCACTTCATCCCGCGGTCACGTATTGTATCTTTTGTTCATATTATTATCATGTTTTGAGGTATAGTCAAGGCTTAGTTGCCGGCACTATCATAACTCTCCTTTGTATATTTAGAGGCTCCGTGGACACTATGTGGGTTGTACATGGGTGCTAGAAAAGTCAAACAAATTATGTTGTGTTTTGAACTCTTGTTCCACTCGAATCATAAGAATGTGTGTATTTTGAAACTTAAGAATGATGTAACCAATGAGATGATTTACTAATGTATATATGATCTTTCTACAGTCTAAATAATGAAAACATGCCTTCTCTTAATCATGAGTGAGTTGGGTAGAAAGTGTTTAATAGGCTTTCTTGACCGGGTCCACTCGGTTGAGCGTCGGTCGCGTTTCCCGAAGTTGGGGCGTGACAGTCGAAACCTTGGACCGGTGTTCCAGAAGATTTTGGATATTACCACGTCTGAGACCCACTGGTGGAAAGAACTGGCTCTCAAATACGAGTGTCACGACCCAAATTCCAACCTTTTAGGCCGTGACTGCACCTAACGTTGAACCCGCTAGGCCAGCCAACGTATATCTTGCAATAACAACTTATAATCATTTAACATGAAATAAAATGTTAGTTCGTCAATTTCAACCAATTTTCAACAGAATCCTGTAAGCATTGCTTAATAAAAATAACGAAACTTTTAATAAAAATGCGGAGAATAAAGACATGACAAACATGAAATAACGTAAAACTTTCCAAAAATCGGGGTGTCACAATCTCACGGACTAGCTACTGGAATACTAAATACAAGTCTGGAGTGAAAATACAACACTGTGTTGAAAATAAGGAGAAAGACAATGAAGCAGTAAAGGAAAGAAGCCTCGGGATCCACGAACGCC